>PVKN010002558.1:0-41784 GCA_004027915.1 Capromys pilorides | reverse complement strand
CATATCAAACAGCCTGTAGGTATAAGGAAATAGATTTAGAAATAAAGTACTGCTATCTTAACTTAAAGACTAATAGTTCCATTTGGCAGGACTACCATTGAAATTATTAGGAGATCCCAGTGGTGGGGCCAGATAAAGAATTTTATTCATGGATCTTAAATAGAAGCATCAAAATATGAGATACATTATCATAATATTTTATTTTTTGGTCTACTACTATTACTAAATGAAATCTTGAGCTGATATTTCTTATAGACAGGGTAATGTTTATTCATCAAGCCTGTAAATATTCAAGATGATGAGTAACAATTGAAATAGTTTACAAGCACAGCCATTTATTCACTGAATTCTCTGTAAGAATATATTTTCCTGGGGCCAGTGAGATAGCTCAGAGGTCTAAAGCACCTGCTTAGGCAAGCTTAGGCAGACACAGGGACTGTGATTCCATCTCCGATACCAACTGCTGAGCTAAACCAACCCCAGGGCAGGCTGAGCCGGCCATACCATAAAGTTTACAAACATATATATATTTTCCTACCACTGTGGTATGAGGTCTGAATATTTGACCGATATTTACTTTTGACCAATAAAATCAACACATATATGCTACAACAAAGCAAAATCTTTCAAAGCCACTATGTCACTCTCTTTCTCTCTCTCTCTCCTTCTGTCTCTTCCCTCCCTCTTTCTTTTTCTCTCTCTTCCTTTTTCTCTTCTTCCTTTTCTTTGATCTCTCCCATAGAAACATGTCTATGCCTGACTTTGACAAAACAATGGAAAAATGAGAAAATATATGGAAGAAAATTATACTTACCCAAAAGTCAACAACAAAATAATTATAAATGACCCACAGTGATTATGTAAAATAAGAATAAAAGAAAAAAATTTTATTTTAGCCACTGAGGTTTTTGACTCATAACAACCTAAACTAAACAGAAATGGTTAGCAATATATAAAGAGCAGTGCATTTAAGAAGATATGTGTAGGAAATCCAAGACAATGTATCCAAAAGTATTGTTGAATAGGAACCAATTCCAGTATGTAGATATCTTTCATATGTTCACTTGTAACATATAATATTTCATTATGGATTACTGATACATGATAGTATTATTTTGAAAATCTTCCCTATTCTTTAATTATTTTTTATACTTTCTTGGTCAGGATTCAAAAAAAAAAAACCCTTCAATGCAAATAGAATCACGTGTTCTACAATCTGCTGAGTGGACACAATCATAATTCTTGGGTGGAGAATGGCACAGTGACCTATGGGAGCTTCATCCAGGGAAACTGATCATGTGCAAACATGAAACAGAAGCATTTGCTTCCTCAGAAGGACAGTTGCTGGGTGTCCTGCATTCTTTTTGAGTGGAGCTAGGGAGCCATCTATGAAAAGGTGATACTACATCATGTCCAATTCCAGCTTCATAGTCCATCTCTCAGTATCTTCCAAATGGCACTTAACCTATTTATTTTTTCTTCTGTCAAATTAAAGTAGCCAATGAGAACTCTGATGTTAGGAAATAAGTATACAAATTACTACATATTAGAACAAAATAAGGTTGCATTTTACATAATTTGTTTACAGGGCAGAATGATTCACCGTCTCAATGTAAACTGAGATTTCCTGGAACATAACAGCTTCCACCAACTCTGTATCTTCAGAGGCACAGAGTTCAGGAGATAGACTTCATTGCAGAATCGGATAGTCTTAATTTCTTGACTATTTCAGGAAGGCGCTGCTTGGCAACATCTACTTTCTTGGTTCACACATACCTCTTCTCATATTCACACACCCTCCCCTAATGTAGGCCCCATCACTTCTCTCAGACACTAAAGCAATTTTTTTCCTATCTCTTATCCCTCAAAAGTTTGAGCAACATTCAAACTGTTGCCAGGCAAATGCTTTCTATCAATTATTCAAGAACTGCCCATAGACTACAGGTGAAATCTATCACAATCTATTCCTGATTTACACATCTAGTCTCTACCCTCATGAGCCTTCAGAGAAGTTTTCTGAATAATGTCTTGGACTTAGGTTAGCCCACCACCAGAAAGATGTTCACCACAACAAAGAACCTCACATCTGCACATAAAGGAAAGCTGAGGGAATAGAAAAAACTATGATGCTGCACCTTGATTTCTTAGAAAAGAAAGAGCAAAACAAACCCAAAGCCCAAAGACAGGAGGAAATTATAAAGATTAGAGCAGAAATTAATTCAATCAAGGATGAGAAAACAATATAAAGATTTAATGAATTTTGAAAAAGCTGGTTCTGGGCTGGTGAGAGGGCTCAGTAGAATAAGTGCTTGCCCGGCAAGTGTGAGGGCCTGAGTTCAATCCCTGGTTCTGAAAAAACAAACAAACAAAAAAAGCTGATTCTTTGAAAAATTAAATAAAATTGATAAACCCCTAGATAATCTTATCAAAAAGAGGAAAGAAAAAACTCAAACTCAAGCAATAAGGAATTAAAAGGGTAAAATTAAGACAGACCCAGCAGAGATTCACAAGATCATTAATAGCTACTTTGAGAATCTTTACTCTCAGAATTGAAGACACAGATGAAACAGATTCCTAGAAAGGTACAAATTACCAAAACTGAATCAAGAAGATATAAGTACTCTCAATAACCCAATAACAGCCAATGAAATACAAAATGTAATAAAAACCATACTGACAAAGAAAAGTCCAGGTCCTGATGGATTTGCTGCTGAATTCTACAAGAAATTTACAGAAGATGTAGTCACAATACTCAAACATTTCAATGAAATTGTAAGGAAGCAATCCTCCCAAAATCATTCCTGGAAGCAAGTATTATACTGATACCCAAAGCAGAGAAAGATGCAACTAAAAAAGAGAACCACAGGCCAATCTCTCTTATGAACATCAATACAAAAAATCCTCACAAATAGAATACAGCAAATCAATAAGAAGATAATACACCATGACCAGGTAGGATTCATACCAGAGATGCAAGGATGGTTCAACATATGCAAATCTATAAATGTAATACACTATACCAATAGAGTCAAATCCAAAAACCACATGATAATCTCAATTGATTCAGAAAAGACTTTTGACAAAGCCCAACACTCACTCATTTTCAAAGTCCTACAGCAAATTAGAATATATGGCCTCTACCTCGATCTGATAGAAGCCATCTATGATAATCCAGTGGCTAACATAATTCTAAATGGGGAAAAACTGAAGTCTTTTACTCTCAGATCTGGTACAAGACAAGGATGCCCCCTATCACCACTCCTATTCAATATACTTCTGGAATCACAAGAGTCATTAGACAAGAGAGAAATAAAAGGAATAAGAATAGAAAACAAAGAAGTTAAGCTATCACTATTTGCAGATGACATGACACTTTACTTAGAAAACCCAAAATACTCCACCAAGAAGCTACTTGAATTATTACATAAATTCAGTAGCATAGCAGAATACAAAGTCAATACCCAAAAGTCAATAACATGAGGAATGCCACACAGATAACAAACACACTGAGAGAGAAATTAGAGACACAATAGCACCATGGAAAATGAAATATCTAGGAATTAATCTAATTAAAGAAGTAAAAGGTCTATTCAATGAAAGCTATAGTACTCTGAAAAAAGAGAACATAGAGGATTTCAGATGATGGAACAATATTCCCTGCTCCTGGATAGGAAGAATCAACACTATGAAGATGGCCATACTCCCAAAATTGTTATACAGATTTAACACAATCCCTATCAAAATACCACCAACATACCTCACAGACCTAGAGAAATCATTCTTAAAATTTACTTGGAACCATAAAAGACCTAGAATAGCAAAGGCAATCCTGGGCAACAAAGACAAGGCAGGAAGCATTACAATTCCTGACTTAGAACTATACTACAAAGCTACTATGATAAAATCAGCATGATAATGGCAAAAAATAGACCTGAAGATCAATGGAATAGATTAGAAGATGCAGCAGGAACTACAAACACACGCAGCCACCTATCTTGACAAAGGGGCCAAACATGTGTACTGGAAGAAAGATTGTCTCTTTAACAAATGGTGCTGGAATAACTGGATCCTTACATGCTGAAAACTAAAACTTGATCCAGGTCTATCACCATGCACTAAACTAAAGTCAAAATGGATTAAAGATCTAAATATTAAAACAGAAACACTAAATCTCCTGGAAGAGAAAGTAGAAGGAAGTCTTGAAGATATTGGGGTAGGCCAGCAGCTCATGGACAAAAATAAAAATGCATGTGTAATACTTGAAAGAATTAACAACTGGGAAGCTTTTGCACATCAAAAGAAATTACCAACAAAGTGAAGAGAAGCCAAAAATTTAAAAAAAAAGTCTTAACTAACAAGTACTCAGACAAAAGTCTTCTATCTAGGATGTAAAAGAACTAAATAACATTAGGGCCCCAAAATTTAAAGACCCAATCCAGAAATGGACCTCCAAGATGAGCACACATCTCTCAGAGACAGAAATTCAACAAGCCTGTAAATACATGAAGAAATGCTCCACATCTCTAGCCATCCATGAAATGCAAATTAAAACAACCCTTAGATATCATCTCACCCCAGAAAGAATGGCTATCCTAAAGAAATCAACCAACAACAAATGTTGGAGAGGCTGTGGGAGAAAAGAAATACTTCTCCACTGCTGGTAGGAAAGAAGACTGCTGCAACCATTATGGAATTCAGTTTGGAGATTCCTTAAAAAACTAGGTCTGGAAATCCCATTCAATCCAGCTATCCTCTTACTGGGAATTTTCCCAGAAGAACTGAAAACATCATATCACGGTGATATTTGTGCACCTATGTTTATAGCAGCACAATTTGTGATAGCCAAATCTTTGAAACAACTAAAATGCCCACCATCTGAAGAATGGTTGAAAAAGATGTGATGTTTTTATATAATGGAATATTACTCAGTTATCAAGAATGAAAAACTCAAAGCCTTCATATATAAGTGGATGTTTTGAACATATACTCAGAAGTGAAATAAACTAGACCTACATATGTAAATATCGTATAGTATCCCTAATATAAAAACTCAAAAGAAGAAATAAAAAATGGAAAGGTATAATATAGTTAAATGGAAAGCAAGAATTTAAGGATTAAACAATGAAGAAAGAGCTAGTGGAAAAATTAGGAAACATTGTAGGGACAAAACCATACGCTTTTAGACAAAACATGGTTAAGACAGTGGTCATAAAAATCTCCAACAGGTTTTTGAAACTAGCAGATAATTGGTAGAATTTACACCCTGTCTAATTGTATATACTGATATCTGTGAACTAAGCAAATACTTTGAGGATAGTAATGTGTAATGCCTGGAACACCTATCATTCTTGTTCTAAAAATGCACTGCTTCTAATGTCATATCAGTTATTGCTATACTCTCTCTCAAGTAAATGTTTGCTTAAAAATAAAAGAAAGAAAGAAAGTAAGTAAGAAAGAAAGATAAGAGAATATGAGTCAAAGAAACAGGGCCTTAGAAGTGTAATGGTACAATTTTTTAAATGGTTATGTTCATAAATATCTGTGTAACAATATGTAATTGTCCTTTTTTTCCATTCTCTAGGGGTTTTAAAGTTTAGAATATCAACAATTGATGGAAAATACCTGTTTCATGTTATGTCGAAGGCCTTTGATATTCAGAAAGATAGTGATGCTAAGTTCAAGTGCCTATGTTATAGGGAATAATATCATTACACTTCTCTTCTGGATGGTTAACAACTTAAGTTGGCAGTCCAAATAATTAGAGAAAAAGAAGGGATATTTTGGCTCTAGCCCTTCAAGGTCAGTGAGAACACAGGACATAAAAGAACCTGTACTGTAACAGCATATAATGCAGTGGAGCTCCAAATTTTCTGTTCAAGGAGATTATGGGGCCACAGTAGAAAGTGATTGATGATGTACAGTGTGCCTAAGGAGAGTCACCTAAAGAGAAAACATTCTCTCAGGCTTCCACAGAGAGCAAAATGGTCAAGCAATGGCCATGATTCATCCAGACAGCTGACACTGACAAAAGTGTTGCCAACTGCAGTGCATGGTTTCAGAGTAAACCCTGAGGGGACCTGACTAACTTTGTCAGATACAAAAGTTACAAAAGTTGCTATTTTTTGTAACATAGGTCTTGCTTTATCTTGGTCTTAACCATGCAGCAGAAAAATCTAACCAGGAGGTATAAAAAGGAAAGCCATATTAATATGCCGAGCTGTGAAAGGCTGAAGTAAGCAGCCTCTGATAATGCCAGATGAGCTGATAATCCCCTACTGGGATGGACTATTGGACTATATATACAGCTACTTTCTCTTTGTGCAATGAAAAGAAAGATCTGTACTAATGATGTTCAGAGAAGAAATCATGTCTGCATCTTATACTCTGAACAACTATGATGAAGACAACATTATGCAATGTATTAACTATTGTAAAAATAATAGTAAAAAAAGAAAAAGCTCTCCATCACACTTTAAAATAAATTCAAATGCTGTCTATGTAGGAAGATTTCTCTGATCATCTGAGAGAATTCACCACTTCCAAATCCCCATGTGTCTCTCTTATAGTGCAAATTTCACTTTTCTGGAACTGTCTTCTTGGTTTGCAAGCTTCCCCATGTACACTGTATTATTAACTTCTCTACAGTAGGGGTCATGATTAAACATAAACCCAGACAACAGTAGCATCTTTGTCTTTAGCAAGTTCTCCAAGAGTGCATAGAGGTAGATTAAAATAAAATTGCTTTGTAAAGAATAGAACAGATCATGCAGGACAGAGCTTATTTGAAGACTCATTGCCTAGGCCACAAAGAACAAAATAAACTTTGCTCTCACAGGGCAGGAGGAAAATGAACAAATGTGCTTAGAAAAGGTCAGAATACAAGGGGAAAAACTAATTTCATGTGCATTTTAACACAGTGGACCATTAAATGGTCTCAAAAGCTTAGAAATGGGAGAGGAACTGAGTCCAGCCTCCTTCTTTCTTATGGATTCATCAATGCTTAAAGAGTTTGCTGTTTACATCATTTGAAAGCAACAAACTCCCCTAAGGAGCATCACTTCCCACAGGCTATACAACGCTTCTTTCCATAGACAGGATAGTGGCATAATGGATTCCACTTGTCCTGGAAGTGGAGGTTGTGTGAACACAGCCACGGGGGTCTGGAGAAATGAAGTAGGTCACAGTGTGTCCTCTCTTAGCATCTTTGGTCCAGGTGACAGAATGTCCTTGCCCCCTTCAAAAAATTTTTGTTTCAAATTAAAGATTCAGCTTTACATCACTTGTTTGATTTAAATATTGATTGACTCCAGTGATTAAGCAAATGGTTTGAAAAATAATAAATAGTCAATAAACTTTGTTGAATTGTACTGAATTGCAAAAGAATAAATGTTGTTTTTCCTGCCCTTTACTTTGCCATAAAAGAAAACAATGATCTGTAGCTCTGGCTATTCTTTAACTACAATAACTTTAAATTGTCCCTGTATTCCAAGTCAAAATTTGTTTTCTTAACGTCAAAAATGTCCTACTTATTCTAGCCAATCATTTGACTTGACTCAAGCATTGGCTATATTGAATAACAATTTTACTCATTTGTTAATTTTTTTGTCTATCTTTTGTAAATTCTTCTAAGTCTGGGCTTCTTTCTCAAGTGACAATGTATCCTCTTAGCATTTTTTATTTTATCTTTTTGCAATTTAATCAGTTTGATTTCTGTAGTGTGGTAAAATATAAAGATAAAACCAGCGTTAGATTAAACTAAAAAACCCACTGTCATAACCAAGAACAAGTCTGAAATGTCTCTGGGGTCTTATAATGCAAGTCATTATTCTTTATATTGGAGTCAAATTCAGTGGAATAGAAGCATAGTCCCCAGATACCCATGGGGGAGGAGGTATTAATTTGTATTCTTAATCTGAAAGGAAGTAATATTCCTTGGGGCAAATAAATCTTTCCATGAACTTCATTTGCAATTTATCTGCTTGAGCAATCAAAATATAACATAAGGGAACATTCAAAAAGAAGGTTTTGTGCACTTGGAGAATAAAGAAATACTGAAAGAGCTATGACTAATACAGTAAATGATTTGAGAAATGATTTAATGAAACAGCTGTTCCATCTTATTTTCCCCTATTCAGGAAATGAACATGAAAAAGTATACTTCCATGAAACAAAGATTCTTGTTTCCCCTAGGTTAGAGCAATCTTCCTATGCTTATTGATATGTGAAGCTAACAAGTAGCAATTCATGTGTTATTGTTCATTTTGAGATGCTAAAATAGATTGTCATGAAAATATTCATCCTTCAGTCTTTACGATAAAATATGGGCCTATATTTAATCAAATAGGAAAACACAACCAAATACTTTCATGAATATTCATAACTGTCCAATTTTCCAGGCTGCATAAGTAGCATTCTATTTTAGCTGACCCTCAGTTGAGTAGCATTATGCATATTCATATGACAAAAAAGTGTTTCCGTAGAAATAACAAGCAATAGATTAATTGCTGTCCAATTCTCATTTATTTTCTGAAATCTTTATTATATTTTGTTGATAATTACTAAGAAACATTGCAGAAAAGGCTACTCTGCTGAATTACTTTACACAGAGAAAGGCTCCCAGATGGGAGATACTGTTTTCAATTAATCTGTACTTGAAGAAAATTTATGTTCACAACTTCTCTGCCTTAGAGTTTCTGAGATTATGCCATTCGGAGATCGCATTTTAAATCACTAGATTGTCTAAGAAAAGCTATTCCTGGGTAGCAAACACAGCTGTAATTATCAGTGCAGGAAAGCAAAAACACAACAGAGAATTTATGTGGCAAGAATAACCTAATTTTGTCACTGTAATGCAAATTATTATTAAAATGACCAGTGGATTTGATATTTGAAGTTGAAATAAAAGAACTTCATGGGCCAGTGAGATAGCTCAGAGGACTAAGCACCTGTTTGGCAAGCGCAGGGACCAGGGTTGGATTCCCAGTCTCGAGTACCACGCCGACCTCACCCCTGGGGCGCGCTGAGCCTGTGACAGAGCCTGGGTGTGGTGGCACAAGCATGTAATCCCAGCGCTGGGGAGGCTGAAAACAGGAGGACCACTGCGAGCCCAAGCTGCATCGTGAGACCCTGTACCAAATGCATGAAATATAAAAAGAAAGAAAGACAGGAACCTCTTGCTTCTTTATATTTACTGTTTGAAAAACAAATTTAAGAAACCATGAAATATGTTACCAAAGTATTTGAAGAATCAATTCATCCGAATTCTTTTAACAACAAAAGCCAAAGCCAGGAGAAAAGAGCGGGCGCTCAGGCCTGTGGAGGGCTGTGCATGCGCATGCACACGCAGGCAACTAGGTTACTTCTCTTGCAATCACATCAAGAACAAGGACGGCGAACTGGCTTCATCTCTAATCATACTGGACTTTCTATTTCAAATCCTTCTTTCTCTCAGTATTTTGTACACTAGCCAAATGAAACAGTAAAACGGAAAGAGAACAAGACGAACACCTGGAACTTGAGCGGCCATAACTGGTAACAACACCATTACCCCCACGCTCCACGGAAGGCTGACGCCGCGCTGTCTCCGTCCTCAGATGCGTGGACTGCGCTACCTACTGAGTGAGCAGAGAACCTGCAGGGCTCCAGCGTGAAAGCTGCGGCGCTCCGGCAGGAAGCGCTTCAGGAGCCGAAGCCCGTGGTCCACGACCTAAGACAGCCTGGGCCTGTCGGATCGGAAGCTGTCATGGGTCTTGCATTAGATCCCATCTGTGCATCCTGGCAGCTCAGATGCACAGAGACGCTAGCGTGCGCAACCCCCAGGCGATCACCCTCCTCCAAGCAAGGCGGACGGCGGCTCAGGGAAACACACCTCCTCTTGGTACTGTTTCTCCCTCACTCGTCATCACATGTAACACCTCTGTCTTTATTTTAAAGAGAAAAAGGACAAAAACAGTGAAATCATGTTTCAAAACAGGTTGGTAGGACGTGTTTTGAGTGAGCGGTATAAGCGTGATATCTAAACATATTATTAGCATAACACATTATTCTCAAGGAACTAAGAAAAACTAGCTGTGTAATTATCTTAACTATCTTCTATACACAAACTTTTTTTCTTTTTCCCTTTTTCGTTTTCCATTCTACCCATTGCAGTTGGTCTTTACTTTGAAAGCTTTTTCCCATTTCACAATATCTATTGTACACTTTTATCATATTTTCTTTCTTTCCTTTCCTTTTCTTTTCTTTTCTTTTTCAGTACCAGAGATCAAACTCAGGACCCTGTGCTTGCCAGTCAAGCACTTATTCCACTGAGCTATCTCCTCAGCCCTGGTCATATTTTTAGTGTGCTTTTTCATACTAGATGTTTATGCATAGAGGTCTGATTTATTTCACTTATGATTAGAGTCTGAAGCTTCATCTATTTACGTATAAAACCCTCTAGTTTGTCTTTTTTATGGCTGAGCAGCACTATATTATACAAAAACACATCTCTTCTATTCATTTCTCAGTTTACTATAAACATCTGTTATTTCCAAGATTTAGTTACTACCCATTGCACTGCTGTAAACAAGGGCGCATATATTTTACTGTAGTGTGATCTTTCTAATTGTTCTGAGAAATACTCTGAAGGAGAATAGCTGGGTCTAGTGGGAGCTCTACTCCCACTTTTTTTTTTTTTTTTTTTGGCGGGACCAGGGTTCGAACTCATGACCTTGCCCTTGCTAGGCAGGCACTTGTGCCATAGAGCTATCAACCCAGCCCCTTTCTCTCACATTTTTAGGGACTCTCCACACTGATTTTCATAGTGGTTGCACCAGCCTGTGTTCCCACCAACAGTGGAAATGGCTTCATTTTCCCCACAACCACTTCAGCATTTGTTATTAATTTTTTTGAAGATAGTCATTTTTTCTGGGGTGAGACAGAAAACATTCGGTGTTGTTTTAATTTGCATCTCTCAAACAACCAATGGCATAGAATATTTTTTCTGTATGTATTTTCCATTTGTATTTATTCACTTGAGAAGTGTGAATTCATCTCAGATGCCCAGTTTTGGTTTGGTTCTTTAAACTTTATGGGCTTGTTTTCTTTTTTTTTTTTTTCCAACTATTTATATGCTATAGATATATAAACCCTTTGTCCATGGGACTGGCTACAATTCTTTTCTCATTCTGTGGGTTGTCTTTTCATTTTTCTGGAGATTTCTTTTGTTGTACAAAACTTTGTAATAGGTGGCATCCCATTGGTTGATTTTTTTTGTAATGTTTCCCTTACAGTCTAGGTTTTGTTCATGACATATCTGCCTACATCTCTTCAAGAATTCTGCCTATTGTCTCTTCCACTAAATTTAATGTTTCTATATAAATATTTAGATTTCCTGATCCATCTTGACTTTAGTTTAATGTACGGAAACAGACACGGGCCTGCTTTTAGTGTTTGACATGTAGAGAGCCAGTTTTCCAGCACCATTCTTTCAAGAGACTATCTTCCACTGAACATGTGTGGCTCCTTTGCCAAAGACAAGGCGGCCAATTGTGTTTCGAGATGTGTTTGCATCTCGGATTCTGTTCTACTGATCGTTGGGTTGGACTTTTTTTTGCCAAGATCAAGTTAACTTTTTTTTTTTTTTTTTTTGTATTTTGTTAGAGAAGTGTCTACAGGGTGTTCAGGGTCTCACCACTAGATCGGACTTATAGTGATCTGCCTGTTTACAGCCTCCCAAGAGCTGAGATTACGGCATGCGCCACCACACCTAATCTCAATCGCCATCTCAGCGTGCCACGGTGGCGGGGCTGGCATGGTGGGCCTGGGGATTGAACTCCCCAACCTGAGCCTCCTTGCAAACACTTTAATCTGCTGAGCTATTTTGTCCACTCTTCAAGTTGATTTTATCATAGTAGCTTTCTAGCATAATTTCATGTTCGAGATTGTAGTGCCCTTAAATTGCCTCAGCATTGCTTTTGCTCTTCTAGGCCTCTTCCTCTAATTCCAAATGAATTTTTGAGATGCTTTCTCTAGATTTGTGAAGTACGCTAATAGCATTTTTATTGGGATTGCTATAAATCTGCATAGCAGTTTTGAAAGTGTGACCGTTTTCACAGTACAGTTCTTCCTACCCAAGACCAATGGTTAATTTTGTATTTTGTGATTGATGTCTCCGTCAGTCTCCTTTTTTAGGGAACTGATTTGCAGCTGCACAGATATTTTACATCCTTTGTTAGACTACTTTCTAAGTATTTCTTTTCTGCAGATGTTATCATAAAGGATGTGCTTTTTCTAATTTCTCTCTTTGTGATGTTGTTGCTTGTGTACAGGAATGTTATTGATGTTTGAGTGTTGACTTTGGGTACTGCTATGCTAGCGAATTTAAATATTAAATCTACAAGTTTTTGGTAAAATTTCATATTCTTCTATGTAGAGTATCATGTCACCTGCAAATAATAATTTAATTTCTTCTTTTCCTATTTTTATTCTTTTTTTTCTCTTATCTAACTTCTCTTGTTAATGTTTCCATAACGATTTTGAACAGGAGTGTTGATAGTGAACACCCTTGTCTTCTTCCTGATTTTATGCTGAAGGCTTTTAGTTTCTGGCTATTTAATGTAGATTAGCTGTTGGGTTGTCATAGATGGCTTTTATAAGATTGAATGAAATCCATCTATGCCAACTTTCTGTAGGACTTTTTTTAATCATGAATTGGTGTTCGACTTTGCATTATCTGAAAACAGAATAGCATTTTTTATGGGTTGCTTTTTTATGGGTTCCTGTGGAATAGAGAATTTTTACTATCCTTATACTTTTAGTTTATAAATTTCTTCTTGTGTTAAATGTGTCTCTTGAATGTAGTATATTGTTGGATTTTGCTTTTTGATCCATTTTGCCAGTCTGTTTGTTTTGATTTATGGATTGAAATGATTCACTGATGTTTATAACTAATATTCATTGAATTTTCTTTTTCATGTTATCGCCTTGCTTTTTTAACTTTGTTTGTTAGTTGTGGGTTTTTTTTTTGTTTTAGTTTTTGTTTTTGTTTTTTTGCAGTACTGGGGATCAAACTTGGGACCTTGTGCTTGCCAGGCAGGTGCATATGCCACTGAGCTATATCCACAGCCCTACTAGTTCTTTTTGAGTCTTCTTTTTTTTTAAAAAAATCTATTTAGTACAAAGTCTACAAGGTCTTGCTATACAGATTGGACTCGTTGTAGTTCTCCTGTTTTGAGCCTCCCAAGCGCTGGGATCACAGGCGCGTGCCACCTCGCTGATTCTCAACCACCGTCTTTCTCAGTGCGCCTTCTCAGTGCACCTTCTCAGTGCATCCCAGGGGCCGGGCCAGCACATCACACTGGGGATCAAACTCCGGCTGCCATACTTTGCCTAAGCAGGTGCTTGAATCTGCTGAACTATCTGGCCAGCCCCCTAGTTCCTTGTTATTTGTTCCCCGTCTTTCTGCTCTGTCTAATTACTTGTCCTGCCTCGCTGATTCTATTGGTATCCCAGAATTTCTTACATTTCTTATCTCTAATATGCTTTTCAGAGCATTCTCTAGAGCTGTTTGGTGGTCACAAATTTCTTCAGTTGTTCTTCATCATGGAAGTATCCTGTTTCCTCATCAATCTTATAAAATAGTTTTATGAATTACCTCAATCTGGATTGAAGATCATTTTCATTTAGGGCTTGAAATACTTCTCTCCAGGCTTTTCTTGACGTTAGGGATTATAATGAGAAGCCTGCTGTGATTTGGATGGACTTTCCTCTGCAGCTGATATGCTTCTTTTCTCTAGCTCTTTTTAACACTGTTCTTTGGCTGAATTTTAGATGATTATTAAATGATTATTAGATGCCTTAGTGTAGATTTACCTTGGTTATGGATATATGGAGTTCCATGTACTTCACTAATTTGTATTTCAAATTTTTTATTCATGTTTGAAATTTTTCTGTCACTATTTCTGTGAAGAGGTTTTTAATGGCATTTGAACTATTTATAGCTTTTTCACTAATTTTAGTCCATCTTCTATTGTTCTTCTTCACTTCAGGCTGTAGCTTTTGGGTTGGTTTTTCATGGTCGCTTGCTATTTTTAAGATATCTTCCATTGGTTGGCTGCTAGCTGCATTGCTGCATTCGGGATCTGACATCGGACTTTGTCTTCATGCAGTTCGCTGTGTACACTTTCAATGGTTTCTAACCTCCTATATTTCTGTTTGGATCTATTTATTGACTCTATTTCTTGTCTAAGTTTGGTATTCGTGCCTGTCATTGTTTTCTTGAACTCCCCTGTTTGTTTATGTGTGTCTGCTTTAACGTCTTTTATTTTTATAGTCATTTTTTAGCACCTTACAGATGATCTTTTTTCCTGTGGCTTCTTCCATCTTTTTCCCTTCTGCTGCTATCATTTCAGAGAGTTTCATCTGTTAGCTTATGACCTTCTCTATCTTGCTGTGTCCTGGACTTGTCCTCGGTGGGCTGGGTGACTTGGATGGTATGTCCGCTTTTTCCTGTCATTTTCTAGTTTCTATTTGATTTTATTTTGTGATGTTGTTTTTAGATCCTAGTATTAGACAGCCTTTTAGCTGACGCCACGGCTTTCCCAGGAGTGCCTCTTGCTCAGGATAACACCTCTAGCCCACACCACCAGCAAGACACCCTTGGCACGGAGGAAGCACCAAGCATGGCACATGCTCCTTTTGCTGGCACCACGACTGTGCAGACCATGCAGGAAGCACAGAGCGTGTACTGCCCTCCGCTCGCTGGCACTGCTCTTCCAGGCAGTAGAGGAACTGTAGAGCACGGGTTCTGCACTGCTTGAATATCTGCTCCTGCAATCACCACACCAGTGCAAGGGCAGTAGGGCAGAGAGCAGACTCGCGTTCCCTGCGCCAGCACCACGATCCCAGGCACCCGCATGAGACTTCTTAGCCACACAGCAAATACCTAAAGAATAAACTCGTTGGAAAAGTGTCATTCAATCATGAATCAAAGGCCAAATTTGACTACCTTTTATAAAATAACTTGGCCCCAAGTCACTCACCAATAATATAAAATACCATGGTTTAGGTGTATGCGGTGGAGGCTAGAGGAGTAGTAGGGAAAAACTCACCTTTCCTAAGTTTCTTCCTATAGGCCAGACGCAATTGCTGCCTCGCGTCTATCATTTTCTGTTCTTCTCAAACCAAATGTCATATCCCCAGAGAGCAGAAGAGTAAACCAAGAAGAGAATGCTGGACTAGCAATGCTTTAACTGCCAGCATAATGTAATAATACCACTGAACTTTCCAAGGAGCCAAAAGATTAACAAATGCAGCATTCCAAAGTTCCAGACCAGTGGGAGTTTAAAACCTAAGGAGTGTAGGCTTGTTTCTCAAACCGCCACACCTATGGCAACAATATTAGGTCTACGCTAAGAATGTAACTCATCACAAAAGTAGAGAAAAGAGAAAATGTGAGCAGAACGGCTGCCAACTCTGAACCATGTAGTTTTTTTCTATAACTTCACCTTTAGCTGAACAAAAGAACTCTTGCCAGGGGATCCTTCTACCACTCAGAGGATTCCCCACATGTTGTAAGTGAGGTTGGCCAAGATTTTACCCTCATCTAATGTACCAGAGAGCAGGACAGGAGAGACAAAAATCCACATCACCAGCCACGCTGTGACTGTCTATTTAGAAACAAATTTCACATCTCTTTGAGAAGTGGTGTAAAGAGGGTGCATGCTTTCCATGCCCCAGTTTCAAGAAAACTGAGAGAAAACTGTCCTAGAGTCACTTTTAAGTTCTTCCCAAAAGCATCTTCTAAAAGGAGGATTTGGGGCTGGGCGTGGTGGCTCACACCTGTGATCCCAGCACTTGGGAGGCTGAGGCAGGAGGATCGGTGCGAGTTTGTGACCAGCCTGGGCTACAAAAGTGAGCTCAAGGCCAGCCTGAACTGCATAGTGAGATCCTGTCTGAAAAAGACAATAAATAAATAAATAAATAAATAAATAAATAAATAAATGCAAATATCTTCTAACCAGATTAATTTTTTCAGAAAATAAGCTCTTCAAAATAGAAAGAGAAATAAAGCACTTCCATGAAAGAAAAAAAAAAGTTCCAAAGGTATATGAGTATAAAACTAGCTCTTCAGAAAATAATAATAATCAATGGAAACCACAAAACAGACAACTGAAACACAGAGAAAATTCGTGAGAGCATTGGATATGCACCAAAAAAGTCAGGAAAAAGGCCCAAAAGGATTCACAATGAACGAACAGGCAGGTGCCGCACGGAATTCATACGTCTCGTGACATCTGTCAATGTCAGTGGGTTCAGCTGAATAACCGAAAGGCACAGCCTGGCATTCTGGATCCAAAAACAGTATCCAGTAGCCTGTCACTCAAGAAACTCATGTATGCCAAAAATTAAAATTAAATAATGAAAAACATTTAATATACCTGGATTGCAAATGCAACCAGTGTTAGCAATTCTAATGTTAGACATGGTAAACTTCAGTCTAAAACTTACTAGAAGAGATTATGAAGACCACTGTATATCAGGTAGGAGACTAAGCCAACAAGTAAAGATAGCATTGATAAACAGAAATTCACCAGTCTTCCTAAATTACTACAAAACTACTAAAATTTTGGATAGGTAGAATTAGTGCAGCTCAAATAAAAACACCAACAGCATACTTGACAGATTTAGAGAAAACAATCCTAAAATTCTCGTGGAGCCAGAAGAGATCCAGAACAGCAAAATCAATTTGAGGCAATAAAAACAATGCAGGAGGTATCGCAATGTCTGACTTTAAGCTATTGTACAAGCAACAGTAATAAAAAAATAAGATGGCATTAGAACAAAAAACAGGGCTCGCCAAATAACTCAGAAGATTAAAGCACCTGTAAGCAGGTACAGGGGCCAGGGGTTCGGCCCCTGGGCCTGCCATGCCAGCCCCACCCCGGGGGCATGCTGAGATGGGAATTGAGACTGGGCATGGTGGCACATGCCTGAAATCCCAGCTCTTGGGAGGCTGTAAACAGGAGGATCACTATGAGTCCAAACTAGTAGTGAGACTCTGAACACCCTGTAGACCCTTTTCTAAAATACAACAAAAAAAAAAAACCAGACACCTGTGTAAATAGAACAGAATTGAGGGTACAGGAACCACCCCAAATGTGTTCAACTATTTCATTATTGACATAGTGGGCAAAAGCCTCTGGGAAGAAAAATAGCCAGCTGAACAAGTGATGCTCAAAAAGCTGCGTAACTCTTTGCAAAAGATTGAAACTGGACCTTTATTTCTCACCATATACTAAATTTAAATCCAAATGTATTTAAAAACCTATAAAGTAAAAAAGTAACATTACACTTACTAGAGAAGATGAAGTAGGTAAAACATCTAAAAATATTGGTGTAGGATTTTCTGAACGGAACCTCAATTGCGTAAGAAACAGCAGTAAGAATCCCCAAGTGGGATTGTGTCAGACTTTTAAAAGAATCAGTGAATGAGGAAACAACCTAGAGTGGGAAAAATAATTTTACAAGCTGCTTCTCAGATAGGAGAATAATATGAAGAATATATAAGAACTCAAAAAATTGAGCAATATAAAATTAAAAACCCAGTTGAGAAATGGGCAAGAAATATATGGAACATGCTTAATGTTTCTGGCCACTAGAGAAATGCAAACTAAAGCAATGCTAAGATCTCATCTTATACTAGAAACGATGTCAGTCTTTGAGAAATCAAACACGGACAAATGTTGGTGAGGCTGTGGTGAACCATGAACCATTTTTCATTATTGGTGAAAATGCAAATCAGAACAACCCTTATGGAAATAAGTACAGAGATTTATCAAAAAAAATTAGAAATTCCCTCAGACAGCAGCGATCCTCTTCCTAGCATCTTTTAAAATAGCTTATGTTCATCATAAGGCGGTGATATTCTTACGGCAGTGTTTACAACAATAGAATTCATAATGGCTAAACCTTGGAAGCAGCCTGAAGACCCATTAACAGGCAACTGTACGAAGAAAATATGGTGCCTATGCGTGATGGAACACTCACACGTAGAGAGTGGGGATGCTGAGATGTTTGTAGGAAAGCAGATGCATCTTTGAAATGATTTTCACTTCATCAAATCATTGACTGAAATAAAAGGAATACACAAGCTCAAATAGCTGATGATATCTTCAAGCTGAGTGAGGCAAAGCAATGGAAATGATAGAAGATCAGTAACAAGGTGCAAGAAGATGGGTCTCATGCAATAGGGAGGTGGTCCTAAGAAACATGGAAAAGGTGCAAAGAGAACAAGAAAAAATGAGAATTGAAATATATCACACACAGGAACTTAATAACCACAATTAATGTAATCATTATAGGCCATAACAAGAGCTAAGGCAAATATCTACAAGAATGAATGCTATTGAAAATGACATGGCTTTTCTAGCTTCTTTCTTGGTGAGGTCACTTTAATATACAAGAACACTACTGATTTTTATTGATTCTGTGCCCTACTGTATTGCTGACTTTGGTTATTAATTATGGCAATGTTTAATCAAATATCTGTAGTCCTCTATGCAGAGATGTTATCTGCAATCAATTAGACTTCTTGACATTGTCAGTTCACTGTCTTGCTCTATGATAGCCTTGAGAATTTTTCAGAGTACTGGTTGAGTGACCATGAATTCCATTCTTTTTAGGCAGGGTTTCACTACACAGTGCAGGCTGGCCTTGAACTTGCTTATGTAGCCCTGGCTAACCCAAAACACATAGCAACCCTCCTGCTTCCACTTCCCAAGTACTGATATTACCACCATCCTCAGCCATAATTTTCTTGCCATAGAAACATCTCTTTTTTCTATCAATTATGAAAGATCATTTTGTAGGATATGTCAATGCAGACTTGAAGTTATTTTCTTTAAGCCTTACTAGCCTGTAAAATTTGTATTGAGATTTCAGAAATAATCCTAATGGTTTCTCTTCACAAGAAAGCATTTAAGATTCTGGCTTTACATTGGACTATTGTGGTTGTGACTGTGCTGTACTGTGGGAAATTTCTTTCCTGATCATAGCTGTTTGGAGTTCTCTATGAATCACTTATCTGCATGTTAAGTTCTTTCATTACATTTGGAATGTTTTCTGCTATTATTTCTATAAACTGGTTTTCATGGTATTTGTGCTGTTTTCAGCACAACAAACTAAATTCAGATTAATCTTAGACTAACTTTCTTTGCATCATCTCATAGATTTGGGTTTCACTGTTCCTCTCTTGTCTTGTTCAATAACACGAGCACTGAACTCTAGTTATAAAACTCTGTGCTCAGAATAATCATTTCAGTTACACATACATTTAACAGAAATGGTGATCTCCAGGGCTTCTCTTCGAAATCCTTTCATCAACTCCACTTCTTTACTTTACTTTTGTTTTTAAACTTTTTTTTATTTATGTTATGGCCAGCTCAGCCTGCCCTGGGGGTGGGGCTGGCACAGCATGTGGTGCCGGGGATTGAACTGCGGTCCCTGCGATTGCCTAAGCTTGCCTAAGCAGGCGCTTTAGACCAATGAGCCATTTTGCCAGGCCCCTCTTTGTGTTTTTGGTTATTCGTAATTTGAATTGTTTTGTTTATGCCTGCTAGGTTCTTAATTGTTCTCTTTTGTGAATTCCTTGTGAATTTCATTGTCTGTTATTGCTTACACCTCTGGGAACTCATCAAACAACTCATTTTTATTTGTCATCATTTTTAATGATTCGGCTTCATGGGTTTCTGATTTATTTTCCATCAGTGTCTTTTGGATCAGCATTGGTAGAGTTCCATTTTGGCAAAGCAATTTTTTTTTTTTGCTTATTTTCTCATGTTTTCATTGTTTTCTCATTTTTTTGTACTGAAAGTTATGGTTTGATTATAGTGGAAATATTATAGTGTAAAATCTCTTTAGTTTGTGTGTGATTTCCAGTGATACCTTCAGGGTGTGGCTAACTGAATCTTGCCTCTCTCCAAAGATCCAGTCTCCTCCATTTATTTGCAAGGGCAGAGTGCAATATAACTGACTAAGACTTAGTTCTTTGGAGGTGAACTACAATATTGGTGGTGACATAAAGGCACATCAGTATACCTTAGAAATCAATTAGCAGCAACAATTATTACACCATGGCAAAGCAGCAACATTGACAACAATAAAAGAATCAAAGGCAGCCTGGGTATTGACACACTCTACGAAGCTGTAATGCACCACCCTTAACCACAAGAAAGAGGTCCTGTGCAAACACAATGACAATCAGATACTGATGTGCAATAAAAGCCTACTAAACACAGCAAATACACCAGCCACAGAAAACACCCTTGCCACTCACCTGTGGAAAGAATTCAGCAGTCACAGCACAAAGTTCGCTAAATATCTATAGGTTAATAAAGCTTAATGGCAACACTAGCGAAAGTGGAAGGGCTGAGGAATGACAGAATGAAGCTCAGAAAACCAGGGGATAAAAGGTAAGCAGGGGGGGAAAAGTGAAATAAAAGACCTTACTGAACATCGAAAGAAAATCAATAGACTTAGATACAGTAACAGAAAAAAACAACCAAGAAGAAAATGCAACAATATAAAGAAAAAAGGAAGAAAGACAAATGATTTAAAGATGAAAAAAAAGAAAAAATTTCAGAGAACCTTTTTTTTTTTTAGAAAAGGAAGAAATGGGATGAGAAAAATTACTGTGCATCTTTGAGTGAGTCCGTTTTCTTTTTTTAAAAGAACAAAATCTCTTTTACTAGTTCTACTTGCCACTTTACAAACAAGTTCTTATATAGACGTACATATTACTGTATCACACACTTAACGCACCTCACGGCTCATTTAAAGCTTCAGCTGCAGCTTCCAGTCACTCCCTTGAGAGGTTTCCACACGGAATGTCACTGGGACTTCAGGGTTCTGTGTCACAGCTGTGGAAGTTCTTCTTCAGGGCAATGACAGACATTTTACCTTGGCTCATTTGTTTTCCTCTCAAGGGTTTCCTAATTGTACTTCTGAATCTTCATTTTTGTTTTCCTGACGTACTTCCTTTAGTATGTTCTCTGTAAGGCGGGTTGATAGCTATACAAATAACCACATGCACGATGAAGCGAGGCATGAGTGAGTCTGTTCTTTCCAGGGCCTTCAGTCACAAAACCCCGCAGATACAGGGCTATGCAGGGGTCCACTAGAAGACCTACGCCTGTTGGTGGCAGGTCCTGCCCTGCCTTTCCACTGAGCATAGACAGTTGCTGGTGGCCAGCCTGAGGCCATAGTCGTTCTAGCAGCCCTAACTTCCTGCATCCAAGTCAGTCTTCTCCGCGTAGCTCTGTAGCTTTCTGCCATGCTCCCCTTGCTCTGGAGGAGTCTGTCCACACACCACACAGCCAGGGCACCTATCCCCGCTTACCTGTAAACAGGGAAAGCAAACAGACCACTGAGCTCTACGCCTGATGTAAGCTGCGGTGCAGGAACTCAGGCCTCGGGATTTACCCCAGTACCTTCAGACACAACCACTTCTGAAGGTGCTTTCCAAGCCCGGCTTCTCACCACCGAAGGTGGAACTGCCATGTCCCCCTCAGGGCGCTTCACACCTCCACGGAGTCCACGTCCAGCCTAATCCTACCTTGGGGCTGCCTCCTGCAGCTGTCTCCCCTCTCCCCTGAGACAGAACACCACCAGAAACTCAAGCCATCCTCTGCAAGTGTACTGCAGCCCAGTCTCACCATCCACCAGTTCAACCCACCTCTTCCTCACCACTCACCTGCCTTTCTCCTTAAAAAACAGTGTCACTTGCGGAGTAAATGCCAGGCTACTTTTGCATTTTACAATAGCCATGAGATTCTCAAGCCCAGCATTGCCTTTCTGGTCCTCCATCTTACCAAATAGCTATTGCCCCTCCCTGGGCCTACCCTTGGTCCTTGGCTCTTGGTGCCTTTGACGAGATCATTCAGTCAAGACACACAGACCATGCAAAAGTATAGGTAGCAGTTATTGTAATGCAGACAGAGAGTCTGTTCCTCAAGTCAGAACCCAGGTAGTACCCTAGGCGTATCTGCGCATAGTGCGTGTTGGGATGCCTTTTATGTGCACAGCAGTCATTCTTGACGTTTAAGGAACTGGTATAGTTATGATGCTATCCAAGATGACCTCTTAGCAATTTTGCATGCATATATCTAGTAATAGGAATAGCTGGCTGCAGGTAACACTATGTATTATATCAACACTACGTATTACATCAAATGCTATGAAATTCGCATTACTTTGTTCAGTGAAATTTTGTATCATTTGTCATTTTTCTAGCTTTAACTATTTTGTGCTCTCTTTAAAGCATAAAAAGAGAAAAAAATTTCTGAAAGATTATTACTTAGAAGTTCCTTTGGAATTGGAAATTATCTTTGTGTGATTATTAGTGTTTCATTAGAAGTTGTAATCATGTAAAAAACAACCTTTTTTTTTTTGTAGAGGATGAGACTCAGGACCTTGCACTTGCCAGGCAGGCACTTGCGCCCCTGAGCTATCTCCCCAGCCCCTAAAAACATTTAAAAAGACAAGTTCTTAAACCAAGTTGGGCCCTAAGGAAGGGGCCCTTAAAGAATATTGTTGCTCCTGATATCACTGAGCTGTAGGGTCTGAAGTCGGGAATGCGGTGTGCATTGTTTTGGAATTAAAAGGCCAAGTGACCAGGTACGAAGAAGAGGGCACAACGTAAATCCTCAGTGTAGGGGAGCGGAGACCATGAGCAGGAGGAGCCCCGTGGCCTTGCTGGCAAACCCTGACCAGAAGGAGCACCGTCCCTGAGGGTGCGAAGGGAGCAACTGGCAAGAAAGCCCCAGCCATGTGCTAATCTCTGCTATGCTCACCTTGTCTTACTTTGAAATGTTATACTATCGCTCTTTTTCCTTTTCTTTAAAATAAAAAAATAGAAAGATGATAAGCCAGATAAGTGCCCTGGACTAATTAGCCTAGCTACTCTTCTTTAAAAACTCTATTTGATAAAATAATTCAGTAAAGAGATACAGACTATGTGGAAGAACAGGTAGAATTTGCTTTTTTGTTGTTGTTGTTGTTGTTTGTGTAATATGTTTAATACAGGGTCTCACTACGTAGATCAGACTTGCAGTGATTCACCTGTGTTCTGCCTCCCAAGCGCTAGGATTGGAGGCGTGCGCCACCACGCCCATTCTCAATCACTGTCTTAGCGCGCGAGCAGGGGGCAGGGCTGGCACGTCACGACAGGGATCGAACCCGTTCACTGCATTCTGCCTAAGCAGGTACTTTAGTTTGCTGAGCTATCTGGCCGGCCCAATTGTACAGTAGATATAGTCCCTGTGCTCTGTAGACTGCTTTGGACCTGTGACTTGGCAGATAAAGATGATCACAAGTGTAGGACACATTGAAGTCTTTCTTTACTTATCTGGTGAACACTACTTTGGACCAATGCAACCTCAGGCCAGCTAACATCTAGCTAGCTAGGCCTAACACCTGCACGTTCTGAGACAGGACTCTGAGGCAAACGGGCTGCTCCACCTCCTTGAGGCTAGGCCTTGCTTTAGTACCAGTGAGCAAACAAACCAACGCCTAGGAAGCTGAGCAGTGGGTGCACACCGTCATAGTTCTCTTTTACTGCTGTGACCTGCAGTTGGAATTCTCATGTAAGTGCCCAGTGTGCGGCTAAACTTGAGAAAACATTTCTCTGTGTATTTTCATATGACATATTAGAAAAACTTGCCATAGGCCACCTCCTGGCCCCAGATATCTGCAACTGTTTCTTACTGTTTCTTTTCAACTAAACTTCACAAAAATTCCTTATTTCTGAAACTTTGTATCAAAGTCAAGTTTCTAAAGTGAAAAGACTTTTGTATATGACTCTGATAAGTCAATAATAAAAAAAAAAAAAAATGGTTGACAGGAGTGTCCCTTTAAGTCATTCCTATAACGACTATAAAGTTATTCCTGTAAGTCAGGAAGCTACTGCACAGCAAAGCTACCTAGGAAAGTAACCAGTCAGAATCTCTGGATGCATGCACAGAACCACTGTCCAAGCTTTTCATGTTAACTTCCTGTGAGAACTTGAGCAGGTTTTTGATAGACTGACCTATGCTTGATATCAGCAGGGGAGCGGACAGTCACCCTCAGTGCCCAGTGTCACAACCCTTCCCAGTAGCTCACCCTTTGTGGTAGAATGTGTGCTTTTTTTTTCACTTTTTCCTACATCTACCTGGCTTAGTTCCTTTTTCCTTTTGAATAATTTCTTCTCATTTCACAATATGTATTTTATATTTTAGAACTCGTTTTATCTTTCGATTTCCCACAGCAGGGGTACAATACAGTGTTTATATATGTGAGTTTGATATACTTCACTTAGGCATATGGTCTCAGGCTTCAGGGCTTGCAGGTTGGCTCAGGGGTTTAAACACCTGCACAGTCAGGCAGGGGACAGCAGTTCAAGTTGCATCTGTTTACCTAGAAGTCTCCAATGTGTCATTCTTTATGGCTGAGTAGTACTCCATTATATAAAAACATCACATCTTTGTAGCCATTCCTTGATTAATGGGCATTTGTGTTGTTTCTAAGATTTAGCTATTACCAATTGTGCTGCTATAAGAATGGGTACACATATATCACTATGGTATGATGTTTTTAATTCTCCTGGGAAGATACACAGAAGAGGAATAGATGGGTCAATGAGATCTCTAACTCCTGTTTCTTTAGGACTCTTGAACCTGGGTTTCACAGTGACCTTAGCAGTCTACACTGTACCAACAGTGGACAAAGTTCCTTTTCGTCACGAACCCTCTGAGATTTATCGTTTATTTCTTGATAGCAGCCACTCTTATTGGGATGAGATGGGACCTCATTGTTGTTTTAATTTGCATCTCTCAAATGACCAGTGATGGTGACAATTTTTTCAGTGTGTATTTGTCACTTGTATATCTTCCTGTAAGAAGTCTGTGTTCATTTCACATGTCCATTTTGGGATTGGGTCATTGAATCTGGAGGGTCTGAGAATGTTCTGTTTGTTATGTGCTCTACAAATTATGCCTTGATCTGAGGGACAGACAGCTACTATTCTCCCCACTCCGTGGCTTGGTGGTATCTTTTGAAGTGAAAATGCTTTTAAATAAGATGAGATCAGGGCTGGGGATATAGCTCAGCAGTGTAAGTGCCTGCCTGGCAAGTGCAAGATACCAAGTTCAATCCCCAGGACCACAAAAAAAAAAAAAAAAAAAAAAGGCTAGAGGAAGAACAATCTGAATATGTATAGGGTAAAATCCACAAGACAATAAATAAATAAATAAATAAATAAATAAGATGAGATCCCAGTTATTGATTCCTTGAAGTATTTCTCATGCAATTTGAGTTTTGCTCATAAACACGCTTCCTATACCAACACCTGTCTTCAAGATTTTTACTTATTTTCTCTTCCAGTAGTTTAGTGTTCTGTTTTATATTTAGATCTTTGATCCATTTTGACTTTACTTACTGTATGATGATAAATGCAGGTCCAGTTTTAAAGCTTTAAACACTCCTTTATGACAAAAGCTCTATATAAAATCAGAATAGATGGTCATCAATCTGATAAAAGCCAACAGCTAACATCATGCTATGTGGATAAAGACTGAAAGCTTTCACCCATATTTATACCAGTGCAATTTATCCTAGCTAAATCTTGGGAAAAACACAAATGTCCATCAACATTTGGACATGGATAAAAAATACATGCTGTCTTCATAAAATAGAGTATTATTCAGCTATAAAAGAAAAAACCTCAAGGCTCTTCTGATAAATGGATGTAACTTGAAACCATACTCGTAAGTGAAATAAATCAGACCCACATGTGTAAACATTGCATTATCTCTCTAGTGCAATAACTGGGAAGATCAAAATCTGAAAGGTACAGTAGGTGCTGTGAAATGCAAAGAACAATTTGAAGAAGGGAAAGGAAAAAAGAAAGAAAGAAGGGAATAATACATACATATAAACACAGAGTAGCTTGAATCATCGTACTGCTGATTTCTACTTAACTATTAAAAGGAACATTTAGGGCTGGGGAGATAGCTCAGTAGAATAAGTGCTTGCCTGGCAAGGACAGGGTCCTGAGTTCAATCCCCGGTATCGCAAAAAATAATAATAGTAATAACATTTAATGCTTAAATTTTTTCTTCATTTTAAGTTTTTGACTAATTTTGTATCCTAATATCCGGCAATCTGAACAACTAGCTTGAAGACAATAATATGCAATATAATAACCATTACTGAATTTTTTTTAAAAAAACATAGAACTCTAAATAGCCATGACCAAAGTAAATAAACCAAGGCATATAATAATCAGGACTCCAGAAACTCGGCACAAGTCAACCAATAACAAATGCTGGAAGGGCTGTGGGGGAAAAGCAACCCTTCTCCATTGTCAGTGAGGGTGCAGGCTGGTAAAACCCCTGTGAAGATCAGTGTGTAGACTCCTCAGAAAACTAGGATTGGAGGTCCCATTGCACCCAGTCATTCCCCTTCAAATATTTTCCCAAAAGAAATGAATACATCAGACCATAGCAGATATGTGTACCCATGTGAATAGCAGTGCAATTTGTCAGAGGTAAATCTCGGAAGTAATCCAAATGTCCATCAACCAAGAAATGGATTTTTAAAAAAAGGTTTGGTTCCTCTCCCCAGAGAACAGATTTTTTTTAAGAGAATAAAACAGTAGTAATACTAATCATTGTTAATTTCCTATTATCTTGTTTTGAAATTCTTTATCATTTTTGTTGGATTTTTTTCTCTCTCCTTAAAATAAAAAAGGTCGCACTGCTCTGCTCCCAGCAGAGGGTCTGTCCACATCCTATCTGCCTGTACCCAGGCACAGTCCACTCCATGTCATGTTGTCTTCACATAATCCTGGGGGTGTCTGCTGCCCTCCACGTGTTGGCAGCAGCCAGACCCAAGAGTTCAAGGACTTTCTCTGAAGACCCTACCACCTCCTGGTAGCTGTCTTTGTCCATCTTTTCTCCCCCAATTAGTTGTCTTTTGCTTACTACACGTTGCCCCTTTTCAGTTCTTTACTGGCATCAAGTTTAGGGTTGTTGGGAGTTACATATTCAACAGGGTGTGTCTATCTCTGGACGTAACACTCTGATGTAATTATCACACATGTAAACATATATTGAAATATCACATGATACTGCATAATATATAGTCACTATGTATCAATTAAAACTTGAAATTTTAAGAATTGTATTTTAATGTAGCGATAAGTAACAATTTTTAATTGTTCATGTTATGGAATTCATTGCATTCTGGCAAATTTGTAGAAGTACCTAGCCATAGTACCCACCCAGACAAAGAAATATTAATATTGCTATAGGGAACAGGCTCCTGTTTGGGAAAGGCTGGGTTTTATTTCATTTAGACAGGCTAAAACCAAGTGGTATCAGCAGGTGGTCTGGAGCAGGGGCTGGGTTAAGAGGCTTGGCGACAGGGTTTATACTGTCAAGGAACCTGGATGGAACCGACAGGGTCCAACGCTCAAGGACAGCCAGCAGGTAAGCGAGCGCTGTGGGCTCTCTGGCACCAAGAAGTCCGTATATGTGCCGTCCTCCATTCCTGTACGGTCATCAGTTCTGTTTGCTTAGGGCAGCATGGCCCCGTCAGTGGACTGCTGCAGAGGACAGCACGCTCCTCGGGAAGACCTAGGTCAGGCCTGAAGGGCAGCACGCTCCTCGGGAAGGCCTAGGCCAGGCCCGAAGGGCAGCACGCTCCTCAGGAAGGCCTAGGACAGGCCTGAAGGGCGCCTCCTAAGATGCTCCATTTGGTGACCGTGTCCAAAACTCACTTGCTTTCTCCCTCGCATATTCTTTTCTCTCACTGCATTTATTGTATGCATACTTCTTCATTGCCATGTTTACAGAATTCAAATCTATTTTTATTTTAAAGAGGAAAAAAACCAAGAACGAAAGCAAAGACACACTATGAGTCCGATCTACATAGTGAGACCTTGTAGATCCTGTACTAAATACATTAAAAAAATAATAAATAAAAGCAGAAAACTTTTTTTTTTTGGTGGGACTGGGGATTGAACTCATGCCCTTGCGCTTGCCAGGCAAGCGTTTATTCTACTGAGCTATTTCCCCAGCCCCTAAAAGAAGAAAACTTTTTTTTAAAAAAAGCAAAGACAAAAACAAAGCATCATAGAATAAAAATGATACAGAATTTCAAGACAAGAATAAAAAATTAACAATGGTTGTTATATTGTGCACTGTTGTCATCAATTTGTTGCTCAGATTACCAGATATGGGCATGCGAGACTAATGCAGCAATTAGATATTGACTTTGCCTTTCGCTAAACCTTAATCTTTTTCCTTATCCTTTTAGCATTTTATTTTTTAAATTTATTTTAAAGAGAGTATGAAAATAATAGATGAGCCATACAAGATGATGTACATTTAAAAGAACAAGATGAGAAATATTCAATTATGGTTGTTAAATTGCATGTTGTGGTCCTCGATGAAGTTGTTTGGATTGCAGATATTTGCACATAGAGTTGGCCAAAGTGAAAAACTTTAAGCATTAACTGCTGCCTTTGAAAAACCAACAGAAATTAGCAATACAGTCATCACCCCTGTCCTGCGTACCCTAACACGCCTTCGCCCACCTTCCTTTTCTTCCTTTCTTTTCTCCTTTTCCTCACATATAGAATTTCAGTCTTGGAGGACACTGCTTGCTTCTTAAAGCACAAGTTCTACCTTTGGTCTATACTGGTCTATGGCTGAAGCCCTTCAGCCCCACAGTGAGGGTGAGGTGGGTCACTAGAAAGTTCACTTTCTGGAGTAAAAAAGCTTCTGAGTGTTTTAAAACTGGAAACCTGTACATTTTTATGTCTGGTAATAATGCTGATGAGAAAAACCATCCCAGACTAGGACAATCTGCCCAATAGTTATTTACTTGTCCATAATCTCCCTGTTCATGTGTTCTCAGATGACTAATGAGGCCAACCTGGGCTGCCACCCTTGGCCACAGTTTAGACAGATGCATAAAGAAACAAGTGTTGGAAATATGAAAATAAGGCGGATGTTTCTTACCATTCCAAGTTTTTCCAGGAGAACAAAGATACAACGATCAAAGGACACAGCAAGACGTCAGTGTCCCTGGGCCCTACAATGTGATCTTCACTTACAAGCCTGTGGAGACACCCTAAAAATTGTTACACCCACGTATAGATGGTTGTTCTTATCCTGAACACACAAGAAGTCAAAACCTAAGCTTTAGTCAATGCTTGTATAAATGGTACTAAAGGAACTGTTACAAATAGAATCTTGCCCTCACTCCAGACCTGGGCTTTACATAGAACTGAAGCAAAAAGTATATTTCTAGTCCAATGCAAACATAAATAAGGGTGACCATTTTTCAGGTGTTTGCACAGTTAACATATTTCTGAAACTTCGAATCTATTTAACCAGGTACTAGTGAGGATGCTCAAATGAGAATCATTTAACATCTTGGTATTTTTTTCAATATATGGCCTACAGAATAATGTCATTGAACTACATCTATTCATTCGCTCACTTATTTTTGTATCCTCAATTGATTATGGGGTCCATAAACATATACTTTGCACAGGACAAAGTAATTCTTGCTGTGAAACTCAAGTGAATACACAATTGGCCCCTGTCCTTAAGAAGTGACAGCCTTGCCTGTGAGGCACCAGCGGCGCAAGGCAAGGAGTTAGGGTGCTGGGCAAAAATGCATTCATCACGTAGACAGCTCTACCACCAAGATGGTCAATGTGCCTAAAATCCAAAGGACATTCTGTAAGAAGCGTGGCAAGCATCAGCCTCACAATGTGACCCGGTATAAAAAGGGTGTTATGCTTTATGTCTAGTTGTCCCCTCAAAGCCTCATGCAGTCATGGGGCGGGGACTTCTAGAGCTTGAGACTTGATTCATGATCCACTGGGATTATGGGTCTGAGTCCTTCTGGGGTTATGGGTATGGCCTAAGGCAGATAGACTGAGGCAGAGAGCCTGAATGTAATATAAAGAGAGACAGACAGACGCTCGCTGTTGCTCTCTGTGCCCTGGTTGGTCGGTTGCCTCTGTTGCGACTGTTGCTGTTCTGCCACCATGAACTGGATGCTCTCTGCCCTGTTCCACTCAGCCTTGGGCCAGCCGAATATGGACTGAAACCTCCAGCAATTATGAGCTAAATAAACCTTTTCTTCCTTCATTTTGAGTGTCAGGTATTTGTCCCAGCAATGAGTAGAAGTAACTAAGACAAAGGAGAAGGATTCCCTGTATGCCCCAGGAAAGAGGCACTACAACCAGAAGCAAAGTGGCTACAGTGGGCAAATGAAACATCTTCTGGAAGGAGGCTAAAACGACAGAGGAGATGGTGCCGAGGCTTGAGTGTGTGGAGCCCAATTGCAGATCAAAGAGAATGCTGGCCATGAAGAGATGTAAGCGCTGTGAACTGGAGGAGACAAGAAGAGAAAGGGCCAACGGATCCAGTTCTAACCTCATGCTTAGCTTTAAGAAAAAATGTGGAGGCTATCAAAAGATTAACTGTAGGAAAATAAATGCAGTAACAACCACAAAAAAAAAAAAAGGTGTCAGATTTTACAGACCTGTAAACGATTTGATACACAGAAAAAATTTCTGCTAATCCCTCTGGTGGTCACAAAAGAAGGTAGAAAGGCAGGAAGAAGCGCCCAAGCACGCGGGTACCCTGACACACACCATGCGGAAGTGTTTGCTGCACAGCGGCCCAGCTGAAATCATGGCAGTGAGAAGTCCCCTGTTTCCCTCCACTTCACTCAAAACAGCACCCTACAGTTACCCTTGCTTTATTGTCCTGAGAGAGCAGAAAATAAAACAACAAAAGCTTAGGAAACACTGGTGCCCTAGGCAGACCACCGAGGCACCATGGGAGATTCAGTGGGAAGCACCTGAAGAGGAGGCTCTGGCCCCGACATTCTGAACCCCTAAGGTATCGGCCACTTTTTCCTTCCACTGTTGCTATATCTGGCCTGTGTGTGATGCTTTCCTGCCACCTGTCACTCTTCTTGGTTTGTGTTCTGCTTTTGGTGGCACAAGCTGGCCCTGAGTACAACTTCCTGTGACCGTCAGAACTGCAGCTGCTCCGTACTGACTGCTAATTCTTTTCTTGTTGCAGGCAAGAACCTAGATTAGCACTGGCCCGCTCAGATGTCACCTAAGTGCTTCCAATAGCAACTTGCTGGGTACCTCAGCTCTCTGATGGTGGATACGACGAGGGACGTGCGTGTGTTTTGGATGTGGGCAAAAGGGGTCAAACGTGTGTGCTTCAGGTCACTTTGAGGCAGGATAGAAACAAGAGAGAGAAAATGAAGGTGACATGTTGTGAGCCATGAGCTGCCTGCCCCACTTTGCAAGAGAAAAACTCCAAGAACTCCCAGAATTCCAATTCACAACTTGGATATCCATGTAATCATGAAGGTAGTAATGAGTTTAATGTGGTGATTTGACTGGTCTAAAAGGTTTGCAGGCCACGGATACAAACATTATTTCATGTTGTGCCTGTGCAGAAGCTTTCAGATCAGAATTTCAGTTGTTAACTGAGAAGAGAAGATCCACCCCCGCCACTGTGATAGCTTGGTTCAGTCCAAGCCCTTGAATGGAACAGAAGGCAGAGGAAGGGCAAATTTGTTCTTTTTACTTAAACTGGAGCATTTCTCTTCTCCTGTCCTTGACACCAGTGCTCCTGATCTTGGGCCCTTTTGCCCAGACTTGGACTTACACGTGGACTTAGCTTCAGTCTGGTCTCTGTGGTGTTCATGCCTTGGCTTTCCAAGAGACCTCCACAGTTGGCCTCCCTGGGCCTCCAGCTTGCAGATGAGGATCATGGGTCAGCAGTGCCCAGGCCTCTATATATGAGTGAGTCTTTCATTAAAGAATCTCTCAGGAAAAGCAATTTAAAGAAAAAAGGAGTTGAAGAATAAGCAGAATCAAACTTTTGCAATGGGGAGAGAAGGACAAGTTGGAGAAAGGGACAAAAAAAGATAAATGAAAAGGTGTTAAGTACATGTACAGACTCACGAAGCTAAATACGATCATTATGTACTACAAACAGATACCAATAAAAATAACCCAATAAGTCCCCCACCTCTGGCAAATGCTAATATAATATGTTTTACTGAGCAGGAAAATTGAACATAGACTTATAACTACCAAATGCCCAGCATCACAGAGCCTGGTGTCAACTTAACCCAAATACTGTGCATGCTTGGAACCCCAGTCTTCAAAGGGTCTCAGGCTGTTACAACCAAGAAACTAGGTTCCTTTCAAAATAATATCCTCTCAAAATCTTTGTCAACATTTCATTTATTTGTCGTCAGTTTAGTTATACATCCTAAATTTAGTAATCAGAGCCAAAGATTACCTCTGTATCCATACACCTCTGTAATTTAATTAAATGGCCCTGAGGTAATTTGAACAATGGTCTTAAAGAGGAGGACTACACTTAACTCAGTCTCAGTAACATGTATGGGAGGAGACAGTAAAGGCTTAAGATGCTGCACTTGTGAAAATTTTTCATATCAGCACTAATTCTGGCACTAACCTGATTTTATCTCTCTCCAGATAAATACAGACGAATGAAGCCCATCCCCTTCAACAGCGTATCATCTCAATAAATTTTACTAAAAAGAGACTGTTAGCATCGACTGTCCTGCAAGGTGTGACGGACAAAAATTTTATTAACTATTTTACAAACGCATAGTGGGGCTCCCTCTGTACTGCTTACAATCACTGTCTCTTTCCCTTAACCCTGAACAGCCTACCAGTGGCATCTTTAGAAATATCTGATAGAACAACAAGTCGACTCCGAGTACCAGATTCCATATTGTTTTCTTCTTTTTTAATTTCAAAAATTCAAATTCTATATTAATTGTAGAAAGCAAACTGAAATGCATATGATCCAAAACATAAAACTTAACAAGAAGGAAAGCTCATTTCTCTGTTCTATTAAAGCCAAAAGATTCGGGGGCAACTTTAATATTTTCACTACATATGCAAATATTTTCAAATATTTCTCTCTATTCTCAGTGGCATGCTTAATCTGAGAAGGCATCATGTGCAGATACAGAAGGCTGAATACATGTATGTGCTCAGGCACCAAGCCATGGGGACTATTTAATACATTTTAAGTACAGACGTTTATCTATGCAAATATTCTCCCATTCCTCTACTGCTATTCCTAAAACACAGCAGTCATTGGAATGAATGAATGAATGAATATATTTTGAGATACATTAACATAATTTGGGTCTGGGGAGATAGCTCCATGGCACAAGTGCCGGCCTGGCAAGTGCAAGGACGTGAGTTTAAAACCCAGTCCTGAAAAAAATAAAAAATAAAAAAATAAATAAAAGTTTTTATTTTTATTAATCTCATAAACTACATAAAAGTTTATGAGATTAACAAATTTCTCAGAGGTTCTTAAAGACTGGTTCAAATTAAAGAATTGAAACTAAAGCACATAATTCTAAGAAAATAAAGAAAGGCAGACTTCTTAGTCATTTATGGTAAAACCAAAACATCAATCTGGGAAAGCCAGACATACAGCAGCACAAAAATTTTCTAGAACAGTTGCAACTGATAAGGTTTTTTGTTTTGTTTTTTAAGAAAATGGAGACATCTACAGGTGAGATGAATTTCACTGTGGACAAAGTTTCTGTTACTGATCACAGAGCAGGAGGACTTTGGCTTAAGTGGCGTCTCATTACTCTCATTTTCATTTATTGCTAACCTTATTTTTCTTCTTCCAAAACTCACTCTGAGTAAGGCTGTTCTTCCTACCTCCACCATTGTTTTTTTCTTTTTACTTTACTTTATTTTATATATTTTTCATTTTTTCAGGGAAGGGTCCATAGGGTGTCCAGGGTCTCACTACTAGATTGGACTTGTAGTGATCCGCCTGTTTACAGCCTCCCAAGAGCTGGGATTACAGGATGTGATACCACGCACCTCCTCAGTGCACCCCAGGGTGTGGGGCCAGCATAGCAGGCCCAGGGATTGAACCCCCGGCCCCTGCGCCTGCTCAAGGGTGCATAATCCGCTGAGCTGTCTGGCCGGCCCTCCACCACCGTTTTGAGCCCCTGCCATTTCCCCCCTGGATCAATACAATAAGCTAACTAGTCCTTTCCTTGTTTTTAACTATTACAGTCCATGTGCAGAAAAAGAATCAGATGGACGCTTTCAAGTATAAAACGCAATTAAAGATTAAGGATTCACACCCAGGTCCAAAACAACTGAAAAACTCAAAGGAGGTTTACTCTCCCCATAATAATAAAGTCCAAAGCAGAATAAATAATGAGGAATGACGGAAGGAACCCCTTAAAAATTATATCAGCCTTAGGCTGAATCCTGAAGGACGAGTGGGCTGGGGTCTTGACTTTCTGTTTCTTTTAATTTTAAAAAATAATAGAAAAATATTAGACACAAAGCAGAACTTTACTAAACAAGATGATACAAATTCAACAATGGTTATTACAAGGGATGAGAACAAAGCTCAGTGGCATAAGCACCTGTCTGGCAAGCAAAAGTCCTGAGTTAGTTCCCTGGGACAAAAAAAAAAAAAAGGTTGCTCTATTGCATATTGTTGTCTTCAAATTAGCTTTTCAGATTACCAGATATAAACATGAAAAATTGGTCAAAAATTGAAAGGAAAAAATTAAGCATTAATTATTCCTTTTAAATAACCAGTAGAAATCAGAAGTATAATAATCCAAGCTACCTTGCGTATATACATTTAAATTTCACTTCCTTCTTTCTTTCCTTCATTCCCTGATCCCAGTTGTTCCTTACCTTTGAACAGTTTCTTTCACTTTAACAGTATCTATTATACATTTCAGATTTTATTTCCTCTTTCAGATTCTTACACTAGGGAGACAATGTGATGTTTATACATGCACGGCTGGTTTATTTCACCTATGAGTGTGATCTCTAGCTGCATCCATTTACCTCTAAAAGCCTTGTGCTTATCTTTTGTAGCTGTGCAATCCTGTATTTTATGAAAATGCCACGTCTTTTTAAAAAAACACATCTTTTTATCTATTCCTCAGTTGACAGGCACTTGGGTTGTTTCTGAGATTTAGCTATGATAAATTGGGCTGCTATAAACATGAGTGAACATACAACCTTGTGTTATGATGTAGACTGGCATCTTATGTTCAGAATTTCTAATTAAATAAGAATGCTAGGAATAATACAATACATGTCATATATAGAGAAACAAATATCTAGTGGTCTCAGTGTAAATTCTTAAGTGAATGACATCACTTAATCCTTAGAACTCCCCAACACTGAGACATTTTATTTCATTTTGTACAGATGAAAACTGAGTCTGACCAAACTTGGATAATTTGCCCAGGGTTACACATCCAGCGCACAGTGGATGTGAGAACTCAGCGCAGAGTGTTCGCTGAAGAAGTCTGGCCTGATGGTGACTAGGAAAGACCCCTGAGGAAAGGCAGAGAGAGGAGAGCACGCAGCAAGGCTTCTGCGATAGCATGCTAATCCTCAGTAACCCACTTCTCAGGGCTTACACTAGCCAGGGTCCTGGAGCTTTAATACAGCAATGGTTGTTCAGACAATTATCCTGCCAATGCCTAACAACGCAGGACAGAAAAAGAGAGAGAGACAGACAGACCAACAGACAGATACACAGAGATAGAGGCAGGGGCAGACAGACAGGCAGGCAGGCAGGCAGGCAGGCAGGCAGGCAGACAGACAGACAGACAGACAGACAGACAGACAGACAGACAGACAGACATTCAAATGTCTCAAGATACTATGCATTTACAAGGCTACAACCAGGACATGCGATCCATATGGGCAGACATTAGTAGAACCTGCTGCTATGTCTCCAGTGACTCGAGCTCACAAATGCTAAGCAGATGAGCAGCTGATCTGAGACAGTGAATGCATCATAATTACCTACCGAAGAAGTAAAAGGTTAAAAAATTCCACTGAAAGACGTTGGAAAACAGACTTACAACAGATTGTATATGATGCCAAACAGTTGGCCACTTTTGTTTTTAATGATCTGAGTGTTAAGTGAATGATGTGTAAGGAATTAGATAAGTGAGGTTACAATTTGTCTGGTTATGAATGCCATCAATAAGTTACAGGTTACTACAGATCATCATGAAAGTAATAAGTGCCTGAAAATAGACAACACTGTTCCGTGAGACCCAGTGCCCCGGGCCTCTCTGCACCATCCCTGGAGCTTGGCGAAGCTGCAGCCACATCTGACGCTGGCAGCAGGAGCCTTGGTGAGCCCTATCTCTCCTTCCCACAGTGAGGGGAGTCGTGTTCTCCTGCATCACACAGTCCTACCTCCACTGCTGAGCAGCATGAGCACTGGGAGCTTCAGCAATGTCTCTTGACATTCAGGAGAGAAAAAGGCACTCTCAGCCCAGCAGCCCAACCAGAACAAGTCCAAGAGACGAGGACATAGAAGAATGTGGGAGTCACACACCTGAAGTAGACAGAACCATAGCAACAGAAGGAAAGAAACAGATCCATCAGGCTACCAAAGAAACAAGATCAGACGGAACCTCTCAACTCAAATCACAAATGACAACAATCATGAAATAATTGCTCAGCACGGCTGAAGAAGGCATACATAAAAGGACAGAGGAGAATAGAAAGATGGTGGAAACATTGAACAAACAATATAGGAAACAATTAGAATGCATGAAACAGATAAAACAAGATATCTAGGAAATTAAGAATTCCATCGAAAGCTGGCAAAACTTCATGAACAAAACTGAAAACAGAATTTTAGATCTTGAATATAGCATTTCAGCTAGTGAAGACAAAAGAAAGGTCTCTTAAAAATAACAAAGAAATGGGAAAATAACAATTCAACAGATTCAAGATGATGCAAAGAAAAACAATATAAGATGCATAGGTAACAAGAAAAGAGCAGGAGTCACACAAATGGTGTAAATGGACTTTGCAGAAGTAGAGCAGAAAATTTCCCAAGCATGGGAAAAAAATTGGACATACAGACTAGGGAGAATATACCAGCACATGGAGCATGCTTAACTAAATGCAAAGGAAGTGAAACTATCCTCGGTGTACTATCTGATCACAGCGCAGTGAAACTGGAAATTATTGATGAAAAAGCAGCAAAAGCTCCATAAACAAATGGAAGTTAAATAAAACCTCCTGAGCAAGACATGGGTCATGGATGAAATTAAAGAAGAAGCTAAATGATATTTTCACTCAAATGTAAATGCAGATAGAACTTCTGGAGCCTGTGGGATGCAAAGAAAGCTGTCTTAAGAGGAAAATTTAGGGGCCAGTGGGATGGCTCAGCAGTCTAAAGCGCCTGCTTAGGAAAGCTTAGGCGGCCGCAGGGACCATGGTTCGATCCCTGGCACCACATGCTGCACCAGTCCTGCCACCAGGGCAGGTTGAGCCAGCGATAAAAAAAAAAAAAAAAGGAAAATTTGCAGTGGTAAATTGGCACATAAGGAAAACAGAAGGAGCCCAAATAAACAATCTTATGATGCACCTCAAAGTCCTAAAGAAAGAAGAGCAAGTGGTGCCGGCGGAGACGCTCAGCTTGTACCTGATTTTAGAGTGAGGACTTTCAGCTTTCCTCACTTAGAACAAGGCTTCAGCCACTTCACTCTTGAGCATATTTCTGGGCAAAATTGCACATATGTTCATATTTACGATAAAGGCATACTCAAGAGGGGTCAAAGAGAATCGTGGTAACAATGAGAAGGAAAAACAACCAAAAAGTTCATAAACAATAACAGAGACAGTCACAAAACGGAGTACAACAAAATACATCAATACCAAAGCAATATCAATTGTGATAATGATGATAACGTTCTTCTGTGGAGATATCTTGCATTTAAAAAGCTGAATTGAGCCAGGCATGGTAGCGCATGCCCATAATCCCAGCACTTGGGAGGCTGAGACAGGAGGATCCGTGTGAGTTCGAGACCAGCCTGGGCTACAAAAGTGAGCTCAAGGTCAGTCTGAACTGTGTAGCAAGACCTTGTCTCAAAAAGACAAAATAAAATAAAAAATAAAAAGCTTAACTGAAAAATCCTACAAATTTTTGTTTAGAATCATATACTCTATTATTTTTAAAGCTCATGTATTTTTCTAAATACATAACAAAATAGTTTTCATGAATTCATTTTATAAGATTTTTTTCCCTTAAAACATACTGTGAGATCTAAGCTGAACTAAAATTTTTCTGCTGTATCAGGGTATAGTAACCCCCACTAGGCATCTTGAATTATGCTTTCTCCCCACATATTTGGTGCATGTTGGTTAGATTAACTTTATTTTGCCAGATTTGTGAATGGGCGGAGCCTCTGTTATCACTCTTCCACCATCTTTCTTTGCTCTGCCTTAGTTTCACACATTAAGGGCCTTGTATGCATGCTGCGTTTGGATCACCTCATGTCTCCACTATGCACAGTCGCATCCCTTTCTCCCCGACTATTTTATTCCTTTTGCCTAATAATTGTCTTCTGTTATTTTCAGATTCCACATAGCAGGGACAACACACCAGCCTTGTCTTTCTGGGTTTGACTTATTAGCTCTACATACTGTCCAGACATTCTTCCATTTTTTCTTTCTTTCTTTCTTTTCTTTCCTTCCTTCCTTCCTTCCTTCCTTTTTTTGTCTTTCTTACTTTCTTATTTTCCTTTTTTCTGTTGGATTTTTGAGACAGGGACTTGGTGTACATCAAGCTGGCTTTTAACTCACTGTGCAGCCAAGGCTGGCCTCAGACTCACAGCAATCTTTATGCCTCAGCCTTGCAAGTACTGGAATTACAGGCCTGAGCCTCCATGCCCTGCCTAAGATGTCACTTTTCTGCACATGGTGAGCCTTCATGGTTCCACTGTGTACACAGACTGCACTTTTGTTGCGCATCCATCTATTTGGGGGCGTATGGGCTGGGCCATCCACTGGGTACTGTGCAGTGTGCTGCAGTGAGCGTGGGTGTGTGGGCATCCTTGGTAAGATGACTGGAGTGCTGGGGTGGTGGGGTGTTAATTGTGCAGCATTCACTTGACCTGAGTAAGATCCGCACCTTGGTGTGTCTGTGGGTGACTGCCGTGAAGACCAGCAATGAAAGGGAAAGCGGGAGGAAATGCTGCCTTTTTCTTATCTTTATTTTAGAAAAGTTCCCGTATTCACCACTTACTTAGGACATTGGTCTTCCTGTCTTTAACCTTGTAGTGCAGATTCACACTGGCAACCCTGCAGGAGCTTCCAGAGCTCCGACCTGCAGTTGCTCCTGGCCACTCTGACCATCTAGTGCTGACAGCCACTCTGGGTTCTTCTGCCTCTGAGTCCACAGATGGCCGCTATGACTGCCTCACTCGTGGTGCTGTTAGCCCAAAAATATTCATCTGATCAGTGATGCTTGTTCAGCTACATGCATTTATATTGATGTTAGTTGTCAATAATAAGCCCTAAATAATGCAGTCAGCTGTATATACCAAAACACAGGATAACTGGCTCAAATGGTGGCTCTGCCTGTCATGTTTTGGAATGTCCATGTCGGTTTTAACCATGACTGTGCTAATTTACATCCCCACCATCAGTATGGAAGGGATTCTTTTTCTTCTACATCCTCAATAATTGTGGGGAGTTTTGTATTCTTGATGATAGCCCTTCTTCTTGGGACACATGTGCAGTACATAAGCATTACGTTATATTCTGGGGCTAAATAGGTAGAAAATCTTAATTCATTCTTGCTACAATTTGAAGCAGTTCTAAAAGTCCTCTTTTGTGAATGGTTTTACAAGCAGTAATGAGGCAGGAAGGTAGAATAAGGCAAAGCTCGCTGGGAAATAAGTGGAAGCTGGTAATGACAAGGCCATAGGACAAAGCCAGGGAAATCCAAAGGCTCTGTGCATCAGCCTCTCACAGGACCTCAAGAGATGCGTGACATAGAAGGACACAGATGGTACAGGGCTCTGCCGTCATGAAGTTAAACAGTAGTGCACTCAGTGCTTGCCATGACTGATTGTTTAATAGTACAATTTAGGTACACATCACGATCACAGTCATTATAGAGAATTTGCTTCTTCTGTTCATGAGATATCTTGATTTTTCTGTTTTTTCCCCATTCCTGTCCCTTCCTTTCAAGCCCACCACTTCTCCACATTCACCAAGCTATTTTTATTTAATCCCTTCCTTAGTTTATCATTTTCTTTCCTTCATCTCCCCCTCACCCCTCCCTACTTCCCTTTTCTTTTTGAACAGTTTCTTCTTATTCTACAATGTGTATTTTACATTTCATTATTTACATTTTCAGTTTCTCACATCAGAGAATGTGGTATTTGCAAATGTATCTAATTTATTTCAGTTATGATTATGGTCTCAGGGTCTATTCATTTAGCTATAAATGTCTCAGTCTCTTTCATTATGGCCAAGTAATACTCCAGCAAATAAAAAAATCATATTGTTTTTATTCACTGCGTGGTCATCATTTGGGTTGCCTCCAATATTTAGCTGTTCCATTTTGTGTGCCTACAGCATGAGTCCTCCTGTATCACTGCACAAGGATGGCTGAATGCTTCCAGGAAGACAGGCAGAAGGAGAACGGCAGCTCAACTGGGGCCTTTAAGCCTAATTTTCTTGAGGATCTCCACACTGATTTCCATAGCGATTGATAACAACCATTCTTTCAGGAGACGGAATCTTAGTGTTGTTTTAATTTGCATTTCTTGGTCAACCAGTGATGTTGAATATCTTTTAATATATTTATTTGCTATTTGTACTCCTTCTGAGAAGCATCTATTGATCTTAGATGTCCATTTTTGTACTTAGTCTTTGAATTCGGAGAATTTGGCTTTTTTCATTTATTTATATATTCTATGTGTTAAGTCCATTGTCTGAAGAACAGCTGGCACAATTGTTTTCCCACCCTATGGGTTGTCTTCTCACTTGTTGGGAATTTATTTTGCTGTGCAAAGTCCTTTAAATAAGGTGAGGTCCCCTTTTTTTATTCTTAGTACATGGTGATACTCACGGGTCTAGCTCCAGTCTTAAGCATGTGAAACCCGGTTTTTCCAGCAACTCTTTTTTAAAGCAGCTACCTGAAGTCTCAGGCGGCTGAGTGCATTTGGAGTTGTTTTCCATCTTCTAATTGTTCAACTGATCGGCCGTTAGTACTCTTTTTGGTTGGATCCTTCTCTGATTTTGATATCAGGGTAACACAGGCAAACAGGGTAATACACATCCAGAAATCAGTTGAAGAGTATTTTTTCTCTTCTATTTCCTTAAAGAGTTTGAGGAGTAATGTCATTAGGGCCTCTCTAAATTTCTTGTAGAACTGAGCTTTGTATCCACCAGGACCTAAGATCTTCGTCCATAGGCTTTCAATTATATTTTCAGTGTTCTTGACAGACATTGGGTTATTTAGAATTTTTGTTACTCCTAGATTCAACTTTTCCAAAGTCAAAGTTGTATGTAAAAGTTCATACGTATCTAGGAATCTAACCATTTCATCTGTGTTTTTCATTCTATTAGTACAAAATTTCTTGAAGTAGATATTGATGATTTCTGCAGGATCTGTTACAATTTTAGCCATTTCACATCTAAATTCATGGTTAAGGGCTTAACAACTTTATTTAATCTTTCCAAGCTCTGATTCATTGTTTACATTGTTTTCTTAGTCTCAATTGCACTAATTTCAGCTCCTTATCATTTGTTCCCCGCATATGAGCTTTGGGCTTGACTTGTTCTACGTTCTCTAGAACTTGGAGATTCACCATAAGGTTGCTTATTTGAGCCTGTTC
>PVKN010002557.1:0-41792 GCA_004027915.1 Capromys pilorides | reverse complement strand
TTTGACGCTTGTAATGAAGTCCCTCCGGCTCCTACTAAAGAGTCCTCAACCAGTGAGGGCGCTGATCAGAAAATGAGGTTTGTTGTTTCTCAGTTTTAGACCAGACGCTATCTCCTTTTCATTGGTCATTTATGACACACATAAGCTGTTTTTCTGCAATTGGCCAGCCAGACTGCTGAAATTGTAGTTTTACTTCCAAACAATGTTTTATTTCTCTTTGTTTATTTTACACTGATTATATGATTTCTTTTCTCAACCTATCATGGTTGTTTTCTTTAATTTTTTCTAATTATCTTTAGCCCAGCAGAATTAATTAACTCCTATGGGTCTGAAATCTTATGGTTAGGTCAGATTTCCAATATATGTTTGTTGGGGTACCATTTTTTCAGAACTAAATTTCGGGTAGGTATGCAATCTTAGCACGTATTTTATGATTTTGAGTTGGTTTCTCGATGCTGCTGCCTCCTAGAGTGACACTATATTTTGTCTCTAGTTCTGTCGAAGATGACTCGGACTCTAAAAGGCTTTCCCGAGAGGAAAAGGGTAGGTCACCCACAACCCGAGTCCCTTGGGTTATGTTAGGTCCTGATGGTGGGCAAGTGCTAGTTGAATACAACGTTAATACTTTGCTACTAGTTTATCCTGTCTGTGCCTCCCACACTCTACTCTTGGCCCCACAGGTCCTGGATTGTAGCAGCAGACTAGTTCCTAAGAACCAGTGCAGTGTCTGATGGAGACCCTGGCTTTTTAGTGTTATTTCATTGATCCTCTAACCCTCTAATTATATCAGACTTAAATTATACTGGACTCTTTCTGAGAAGTTTAAGTATTGGACGGAAGCAACAAGATATGACAGTATTTTTGCAATGACACTGCCAACTTCATGTTAAAAAGCCATCTCTAGCTGAAACTCAGTGGTGAGCACTTGCCTAGCCTGTGTGAAGCCCTGGGTTCAGTCACAATCCATATACACAAAAAAGAAAACCACCTTACTGAGACCAGGCGCGGTGGCGCACCCCTATAATCCCAGCACTGGGGAGGCTGAAAACAGGAGGATCACTATTGAGTCCCAGCTGTGTAGTGAGACCCTGTACCAAATATATTTAAAAAAAAAAAACTTTACGTGGTCCATCCAGGAATTTGGTCACTTTCTGCCCTGGCACCCGTTGAAGCCCACCTTTCTGACTGCAGGTTTGGGTGCTGTAGCCATCTTGGGAGCAAGTAGGGACTGTGTTCTGGTTTGGAGCAACTTTCTTAGGGACTCAGGACCTTGTGGGTATTGATTGTGCTTTTGACCAGAACTTTCTTTTGAAATAGGTCGTAGCAGTTGTAGTAGAAATTTCTGGGTTAGTGGACTTTCTTCTACGACCAGAGCTACAGATTTGAAGACTCTTTTCAGCAAGTATGGGAAGGTAAGAGGTGGGATCCCTGTGGAGCAGGAGGGGTCCCTAATCCCTTCATGCAGCCTTGGTGTGCCGGTCTCTGAGCCTCACACAGTGCTCAGTCCCTTCATGCTGCCACCCCCTAGCCCACAGCTGCCACTGTGGTACTCCATCATAGACACAGCTGTGGGCCAGCAGGACAGCCAGTGGAAGATAGTGGTGACTGGAGAAGCCCATGATGCTGGAATGCGCCACTCCAGAGCAGGCCCGAGGCAGTCCTGACGTGGATGCCTCACGGCCCTCCTCTAACTGCCCTCTATAGCTGGTGACGCGTGGAGTGGCTGCTTCTGCACCACTTCAAAGTCAAAAGTAGTTCGAGGCTTTTCTCATGGCTATCCACTTTGCTTTCTGACATTCTTTCCTCCATCCCTTGTGCCTCCTGGTACCTTGTGTCTCGGGCAGTTTTGGGGAGCTGCAGTGAGCTTTAGCACAGACCCTTTTTCCTACAGAGGGGTTGGTGTCTCGGAGAATGCCAACAGTGTACCCGCTGACTATGTAACGGAGGGAAGCTAGCTGGGCATGCTCATGCATGCTGGTTCCCTAGCTATGAGGCTGAGGCAGGAGGATTGCAAGTTGATGACCAGCCCGGGCAATTTAAGCTCTGTCAAAGTAAAGATTTGAGCTATATATATATAGTTCATTGTGAAGCCGTAGAGTTCAGTCTCCAGCTCCACACACAGACGCACATAGCCCGAGTGCGATGTGGTTATAAAGACAGCTGGCAGGTGTGCAGAGCTGGGCGGGGTCAAGTGCACATCTCCCCAGCTGTAGCAACCCTCAGGCATTGTTGTCAGAGGTAAAGTTCTGCTTGGGGCTCACCCAGCTTGGAGTGCATTGTGTGGCATCATGAACCTGATTGCTGCTCGTGGCCTCTGGCACCCGTGGGACTCTGATGAGCTGTGGTATCTTCTTATCACTTAAGTCAGGCGTCACTTGAGCCCACCAGAACGTTGCGAACCAAGTAGCATGCTGAAGCCTTGGCGATAGTGTCTGAAACAGCCCTGAATTGTGCCATTGCTGATGGCTAACTATGGGTGTGGCTGTCTGGGGGTCTGCCTGCCTTGGGGTACACACAGATCTCGTACAGTAGTGGGGTGTTGTGTCTCCTGTCTCTACGGCATGAGGGAAGCAGGCAGGACTTGGTGTTGTTTCACTTTCTCTTCCCTCAGTCCCCCAGTGGGCACAGAGGAGGGGCTGCAGAACGAGGAACAATAATGAGGCTGTAGTGTGTGATCTCCTAGGTCACATGTGGCACCTTCTATGCACTTGGGAATGTGGCGTCCCTATAGCTGGCTTCGCAGACCCACACCCCCGCCCCCCAAGCCTCTCCCATGCACATGGTTCTCTGTCCCAATGGAAGTAGCTCTGGGGTCCCCTCCGCACTTGCAGCTTGAACAGTTTCTGCTGCTTCTTCAGGTGGTGGGTGCCAAGGTTGTGACGAACGCCCGGAGTCCTGGATCTCGCTGTTACGGCTTTGTCACCATGTCTACAGCGGAAGAAGCGACAAAATGTATCAACCACCTGCACAAAACGGAACTGCATGGAAAGATGATCTCCGTGGAGAAAGTGAGTACTGGACGGCCTGAGGCATGGGTCGGAGGGACAGGAGGCAGCACTTACATCCAACTCTCTCTCTTTCAGGCAAAAAATGAACCAGCCAGCAAGAAAACCTCTGACAAGAGGGATGGTGAGGGCAAGAAGGAGAAGTCAGGCACCAGTGACAGGTACTTCTCCCACTGAGGGGTCGCTGTCGCCTTCCTGTGTGCGGCCTAGGAGCTGTTGGTCTCTTTGGTCGGAAGGCTGTGTCCCCAACGGTGGGAGGGGATTTCTGCACTGTGTCAGCTGGTGTTCACTGTGAGGTTCCAGTCGGGACTGGCCTCCCCAGTCCTCGCTGTGACACACTTGGCTCGTGGCTGTGACAGGTCTTCAAACCTTAAGAGAGACGATAAATCTGACAGAAAAGATGATACCAAAAAGGGTGAAGATGGAAGTGGAGAAAAGAACAAAGACCCAGATGAGAAGCCGGGCTCCTCAGAGCGGTCCCGCACCACAAAGTCAGGTAGCCGTGCTTCCTCCCACAGCACTTGTCTTCGTTTCCCGCGCCAGCCAGGGCATCATGTGGATTCACTCTCATCTGGTGGCAGCACACATGTGCGCCTTGCATAGCATCGAGAGTGCTTTCTTCCTGTCCCAGGCCTCGTTCTTACCTTCTCTGTTCTTCCTGTAGGCAGTCGAGGCACTGAGCGGATTGTGGTGATGGACAAATCGAAGGGTGTGCCTGTAATCAGTGTAAAAACGTCTGGATCCAAAGAGCGAGTGAGTGACAGTTTCTCATCTAGGGCATTTAGCTTATTTTTATACCTTTTCTGTGTATATTTAGGGGATCCTTAAGCTGAATTAGAAAAGGCTCTTTTTTTTTTTTTTTTGTCTTTTTGAGACAGGGTCTCACTGTGCAGTTCAGGCTGGCCTTGAGCTCACTTTTGTAGCCCAGGTGGTTCTCGAACTCACGCCAATCCTCCTGCCTCAGCCTCCCAAGTGCTGGGATTACAGGCGTGCACCACCTCACCCTGCCCAGCTTAGAAAAATCTTTTGACTTTTTAAAAAATGTAGAAATGTGTGCTCCCAGCTCTCAGCAGGCTGAGGCAAGAGGATCCCTACACGTTCAAGCCAGTCCAAACTGCATAGTGAAACCCTGTCTTAAAAATACAAAAAGAGAGATAGCTCAGTGGACTAAAGCACCTGCTTAGGCAAGCTTAGGCAAGCACAGGGCCTGGGGTTTGATCCCCAGCACTACCTGCGCCAGCCCTACCCGCAGGGCGGACTGAGCCAGCTACAAGAAAAAGAACAAGAAAACAAGACATGCTGTCACATCCCTGTCATACAGCTCGCTGTTCAGGAGGCTGAAGCTGAGAGATCACTTAAACCCTGGAGTTGAAGACTGTCTTGGTACCACAGCCAGACTGCCTTAGAAAAGGGACTGGGATGCAGTGCATCCACACACGTGAACAAGGAAGCCAGATATAGTGGTACAGGAGGACCCCAAGGGCTATCAAAAGATCCAACTCAGCCTGGAACAAAAACAGACTGTGAAACGATTGGGAGCTTTATAAAGGACTAGTTGCTCAGTGCAGAAGTCCTTTGTTGAATTTTTTATCCAGAAAGATAAAAATTGAAAGCTGTCCTTTGTGTTTGGTTCTGCACTAGTATTAGTTGATGCTATTGCTTTACTTTCTTGTTTGTTTTGTTTTTTGGTGCCAAGGATTAAACCCAGGGCTTCTAGCTTGCTAGGCAAGCATTCTACCACTGAGCCAAATCCCCAGCTATTGCTTTACTTTTTTTTTTTTTTGCGGGACCAGGGTTCAAACTCAGGACCTTGCACTTGTCAGGCAGGCACTTGTGCCTCAGAGCCATCTCCCTGGCCCCGCTACCTTACTTTCTAAAGCTGACTTTAGCCAAGGAGATAGCTCAGTGGAATAAGTGCTTGCCTGGCAAGTGCAAGTTGCATGGTCCTGAGTTCATCCCTGGTACCGCAAAATAAAATAAAATAGAATAAAATCTGACTTGAAAGGACAAATGCAGGGGCTGGGGAGATAGCTCCGTGGCACAAGTGCCTGACTGGCAAATGCAAGGTCGTGAACTTGAACCCTGGTTCCACAAAAAAAAAAAAAAAAAATAAGAAAAATAAAGGACAAATGCAGGGCCAGCGAGATAGCTCAGTGGACTGAGCACCTGTTTAGGCAAGCATAGGGACTAGGGTTCCCAGAACTACACGCCCCACCAGCCCCACCCCTCACACACTGAGCAGGCCACCAAGGATGGAAAAGGATGGATGCGGCGCGGCTGCTTGCTGTGCTCCCCATGGCTCTCCTGCTCTGTCAGCCCACAACTGCCCACGCAGTGGCCCTTCTTGGCTGCCTGGGCTGCCTGTCGACCCCATCTCCACGCTGCTGCTTGGAGTCTGCCTACCGCTTACATTTTCACAGCATCAAAGCGATGATCATCTGGATCCGGGGTCCCCCAGAGCACCCCACACTCAGCAGCTCCCTCAGGTCCCACCAGGTGTCAGGTGGAGTAGAATTGGGGCTAGGGCTGACTGCAGTGATCACTAAAGGATTAAAGGATGGCCACGGAGTCGGAGGTCTTTGCGCCAGTTGCCTTGTGATCCACCAGTGCACCGCCTGAGGGGCTCCCCACGTAGCACATGGGGACACAGCCACATGCGTGTGCCACACATGCCTGGGGAAGCCTGTGGAGGGTCAGCACCTAGGCACTAAAGAAGCAGAGCCATTCGGCCTAAACTACCACTGCTGTCCACAGGGAATTGCCCCAGCCCACTACCCTCACAGCTAGCAGTCCCTTGGGCACAGCCCTCGGCTGCTGCACTGCCTGTGTGTGGTTTGCAGCAGTCCAAACTCACCTTTTTGTTGGTCCTTTTAGTGTCTCAACAAAGACTTTTTTTTTTTTTTTTTTAAATTTTATGTATTTAGTACAGGGTCTACAAGGTCTGTCTACACAGATGGACTTGTAGTGATCCTCCTGTTTTCAGCCTCCCCAGTGCAGGGATTACAGGTGCATGCCACCACGCCCAATTTCATTATCTTAGCACATGCTAGGGGTGGGGCCAGCATGGCATGCTGGGGACTGAACCCTTATTCCTGCTCCCAGCATCTGTCTAAACATGCTTTAGTCCACTGAGCCATCTGGCCGGCCCTGACATTTTAGGGAGAAGGGTATATTTGAAAAGGGAAGAACAAAATTATGGAATAAGTTTTGGGTGCAAACTACAAAAGAAAATTGATGTTTTTTTGTTTTTTAAAGTTTATTTTAATTTAGTTTTATTTTTTTAAACCTCATTTATTTATGTGTGTTCTGGCTGGTTCAGCTTGCCCTGGGGGGTGGGGCTGGTGCAGCATGTTGTGCCGGGGATTGAACCGCAATCCTTGTGGCTGCCTAAGCTTGCTTAAGCAGGTGCTTTAGACCACTGAGCCATCTCGCCAGCCCAAGAAAATTGATCTTATAAAATGTTTTTAGGGGAACTATTTCCCTTTTGGCTCTGCTGATACGTTTGATCGTATTTTAGCCATAAATGTCAAAGGAAATCTGACTTTTCAGTTAGGAACCGTGAGATTTCCCCATTGGTTTATGGTACTGGGAACTAAACCAAGGACCTTCTGACCCACAGACGGCATCCCAGCTCTGAAACCAGCTCGCTGAGTTATCAAGGCTTGACATAAACTAGTGGTGCTATTTCCCTGGCCCTAAAGTTTCTTTAATTACTAATCATGCAATCTTGAAAACCAAGCATGTTAGCACCCTCAGCACTCTGGAAGGCTGAGGCTGGAAGGTTGCCAATTTAGCAACTTCTGTGAAACTGTCTCTGGGAAACAGAAAAAAAAAACTTCAAAAAAGATGTGGAATTGGAGCTCAGTGCAGAGGCCCTCGACTCAGTCATCAGCACCATTACACCTAAAAATGCATATTTTTGCTGCTGAGGTGGACGCGCCTGCTATTCTGTTCCATTGTTATTTTCACTCTAACTTTCTTGTGTTTCTTTGATGAACTAGGCCTCCAAAAGCCAGGATCGCAAATCAGCCAGCAGAGAGAAGCGGTCTGTGGTGTCCTTTGATAAGGTCAAAGAGCCTCGGAAGTCCAGAGACTCCGAGTCCCGTAGGTGAGTCGGGATCCAGAAACAGTTGCTGGTTTGGTTGTGACCCTAGAGTGGGGTCATAGCTGTGTCCTGGGAGGACTGTTGCGGTCCCTGTGGATGGAGTGTCCCCTTAATCTCTTGCTCCTTTGGCTTTCTGTTCATGGACCTGCTGTGTGTGATCTTCATCCCCATCCCTTTCTGGGGGATATGTGGATGGGCCCTGCTCTCCCAGAGATAATCTAGAGTAGCACGGGTGGGAGGTACAGTTTTTTCCTGGTACTGTAGAGCCAGCATGCAGTACCAAGGCTGCTTCAGAGGCTGGGCAAAGAGGTACAGAATCCTCCAGCCTGGGGCTGGGGATATAGCTCAGCATCTAAGCGCCTGCCTGTCAAGTGGAAGGACTCAGGTTCAACCCCCAGTACCACATGCCATGCTGTCCCTGGAACAGGCATGCCATGCCAGCCCTGGAACCCCGTGTGGTGACCCATGCCTGTAGTCCCAACACTGAGGAAGAAGAGACAGGAGAATCACTCTGAGTCTGGACTGTGTAGTGAGAGACCCTGTATCAAATAAGTAAGTGATTGAAAAAGAACTTAGGCAGGTGCAAGGGGGATTAGCCAGAAAAGGTGACGATGTGCTTTTGAAAGTAAACTGAACAATTATTGATCACTTAGGCATCCAGTTAATTTATCTTTCTTGCACAAAAGCAGTTCTTTTGTTTTTGTTTCTGTGTTTTGAACCAAGGTCTCACTGTGTAGCCCAGGCTGGCTTTGAACTCATAGTGAGGCTTTGGCCTCCCACGTGCAGGAGCACAGGCGTGCACCACCACACCCAGGTTCAGGGGAAGTTTCTTTTTGGTTTTTTGTTTGTTTTGCAGGACCAGGGTTCGAACTTACAACCTTGCACTTGTCAGTCAGGCACTTGTGCCACGGAGCTACCCAGCCCGTTCAGGGGAAGCTTGTGAAACATCCCCCTCCCCCATGGGGCTGTGACCTTGGGCTTGGCAAGCAGGTGCTGGGCAGTTGAGCCACGCCCCTGGCCCTGAAAGTATCTTTTAAAAAATAATCATTAGTTTAAAAAACAATGAAAAGCTAGAGGCTAAGCATGGGAGGAAGGGGGGTGCTGGAGGAGGAGAATGTAAAGCCCCACACAGGCCTGGTGGCTGAGGAGGGAGGAGCAGCTGCAGTTTGGCTGTGAGCGCAGGGCCGGCCTGGGTTTTCTGCTGTTGGAGAGCTGGACTCCAAGGACACCTGAGCCCTGCGCCTTCAGGCTGGGCCTCACGGGCACTGTTAGCAGACAGTTGAGCAGAAGCGTGCACCTCCTGAGCTGGGCGGAAGTAGAAGCAGAAGCCCGTTTGGTCCTGCTGCCCTTCTAAGTGTTCTCCAAAAAAGTGGATATCAGCGTCTTAGGAAGCAGTCGTGCGCCCGTCAGCAGCTGAGCAGATGAGGAGACGGCGGTTATGCACAGGGGAGCCGAGCTCTGCTAGAAAGATAAACTTGTGGTTTTCATAAGTACATGGATCCTCAAGACTGTGATGATTTTCTTTGTTTTGGGAGTCTTTTTTGGTACTAGGGACCCAGTCTTTTTTGGTACTCAGGACCTGGTGCTTGCCCGGCAGGTGTTTATGCTGCTGAGTTGTTTCCCAAGTTCAAGACCATAATGTTAAGTGAGATAAGTTCAGCATAAGTCTAAATGTCACATGCTTTTTCTTATGAGATACTGTGTTTGTATGTTTGTGTATGTGCGTGTGCACACATGTATACACACAAATAACAAAATAAAAGATGTCCCCTTTTAAAAATAAAAGCAGGTGTGCTGTGGTGCCGCATACCAGTCATCCCAGTACCGAGAGGCTCAGGCAGGAGGATGCCTGAGTCCTCCTGAGTCTCAAGCACTCAGCCGTATCAGCAGAAACACACATTCTCCTGTCGCTTTGTCTTACCCTGAAGGCTGCAGGCAGTCGGCGCCTAGAGGAGGCTGGGAGCAGCCCGAGGCCTCTGTTCTGCTGTCATCTCACATCCAGTCGTCTCCCCTGACATGCCGCCTGTCTCTCATTTCTCTACTGGGCTGCTCCATACTTACCCTTTTTGTTACCTCCAGTCACTTTTTCCCATCTGCCATGTCTTCGACTTCATGGTTTTCCTTGGCAGAGGACAGCAAACTTCTCCCCTCATGACTTAAAGCCTTCTAAGCTCCTGTTCCATGAACACTTACCCTTCGTGCCCAGCCCCATTCTCAGCCTCGCATTAGAGCTGGTGGCTTAAAGAGCCAGCATCCTTTTCAGACTCAAAGTCAAGTCCCATAGCACTTTTATCTGTGATCCTGAGAAATGAGGCATAGGTCCCAGCGGTCACCCAGGCCCCTGAGCCTGCAGCCTCAGCACCTCTGCCTCAGCCTGAGCCTGCCAGGGTAGAGGGCGCACCCCACCCCAGTGTGCTGTCTTCCCAGGGAGCGGGAACGCAGCGAGCGGGAGCAGCGCCTGCAGGCTCAGTGGGAGCGCGAGGAGCGGGAAAGGCTGGAGATCGCCAGAGAACGGCTGGCCTTCCACCGGCACCGGCTGGAGCGGGAGCGCATGGAACGGGAGCGGCTGGAGCGGGAGCGCATGCACGTGGAGCAGGAGCGCCGGCGGGAACAGGAGCGCATCCACCGCGAGCGCGAGGAGCTGCGGCGCCAGCAGGAGCTGCGCTACGAGCAAGAGCGCCGGCCCACCGTGCGGCGGCCCTATGACCTGGATAGCAGGTGAGTACGGCATCAACCAGTGGTGACCGGGTGGGAGCCGGGGCCAGAGTGGGCTCTATTTCACAGTTGCACAGGGGCAGCCAGTGGAGGAAATGCCTCTGTCCTGTCTCTTCCAGGAGGGATGACGCCTACTGGCCTGAGGCCAAGCGGGCTGCTCTGGACGAGCGCTATCACTCCGACTTCAGCCGCCAGGACCGCTTCCACGACTTTGATCACAGGGACCGGGGGCGCTACCCCAACCACTCGGTGGACAGGTAAGTTGGCCTGTTGTTCTGTGTGTACACACATGTACGTACACACGCATGTGCCTGGGGCCCACTCGAGCCATCAAGAAATGTGCAGTGGGAGAGTCCCCACAGGCAGCCTGGGGCCTGTCACTCTTGGGGCGCGTCCTGAGCAGCCTCTTCCTCACCTTACAGCATGATTTTAACCCCTTTTCAGGAGAGAAGGCTCAAGGTCAATGATGGGAGAAAGAGAAGGGCAGGTACGTAGGGCTGCACTGTGGCACTTGTTGGGGAGGGGCAAGGCGAGTGGCTGCTATGTCTGGGGTGGCAACACAGAGGCCCCCTGTGAGCCATCCTTTGCCTGCACTGGTGGCAGTGTGGGGACTCTCCTGGAGTCGTAACTGTGGCCTTGGTGTGGCTCAGCTGAGGTGGCATATGTCCCAGTGCACATGCAGTTCCTCAGATGCTCTGCAGACAGTGGGCCCTGTGGGCGCAGGGGCTGACGGTGACAGCTGACCTTAGAAAGGCGGCCCTGGAAGAGAAAGCTAGCAGAGCCTCAGGATCTTGCGCGCTGCTGACGTAGATTCCTTGGAGAGGACGGCGTCGGAGAAATTTTATAGGCAGAAGTGTTCCAAGTCCTGGTCCTAATTTATGACTATATTAGGTGCTTCTAATATTTTGTCATGAAATGAAAGGTCGTTGATGACAGCATGCTCTATCTCTAGGTTGTTTGGCTGTAAAATTGAGCTGGGCTGTGTGCAGTGTGATGAGCATGTGCCGTAGGGTCTGTCACAGGACGCCGTCCCTCTGTACCATCTACACCCTTGTCCTGAGACCAAGGCTGCATACATAGCTCTGGAGCTCTGAGCCTGCTGTGGTTCTTCAGCATGCATGGATGGTCAGAGCTGGCTAGCAGGTTGGGGGGGATGTCCCTCGTGCCTGTCACCTCCCTTGCTGTGGAAGCAGAGATATACAGAAAGCAGAGATTCCCAGGGCGCACATGGGGTTTGTGTTGCTAGGGAGGAGAGTGGGCGGATGCCCCTAAGCACACATATTTGGCTCCAGAACTTGGTCCTGAGCAGTGTCTGCCACCAGTGCCCCGGGGCACAGCCCAGGTCATGTCAGACACAGTCACTGCAGTTCAAATCTCCGCCTGTGGGCCAGCGAGATGGCTCAGTGGTCTAAAGCACCTGCTTAGGCAAGCTTAGGCAATCGCAGGGACCATGGTTTGATCCCTGGCACCACATGCTGTGCCAGCCCTACCCCAAGGGCAGGCTGAACCGGGCCATAACATAACATACAAATTCTCCATCTGTGACTGGATGGCCTCACCAGGAGCTGTGGTTCCCTACCATCACCATGCCATGAGCCTGGCCAGATCTCAGGGACCCCACATGCAACCAGCGCCTGTGTCTGGATTAGTCCTTTTTCATTAGTAGCTTGTTGCCCATAGCTGACTGCAAGACTTCCTTCTCATGTGGCTCTTTAACACCTAGCATTACCCAGAGCGCCATGGAGGACCAGAGCGGCACAGCCGGGACTCACGCGACAGCTGGGGCTATGGCTCTGACAAGAGGATGAGCGAGGGCCGGGGACTGCCCCCTCCCCCCAGGTTTGTGTCCCTCTCCTGGCCTTGATGTTGGTGCCACTCTGGGCCCAGCTTATGATGGTTCTGGCTGTTATGGAACCTGGAACAGCATCAGGCAAGACCCATTCCCGCCCCCCAAGGCACCGTTGCCCAGAAGGGAGGATGCAGGGTGGGATGGGAGCTGGAGATCAGAGATGTCTTTCCCCAAGGGACAGGCGTGACTGGGGGGAACACGGCCGAAGACTGGAAGATGACCGGGCCTGGCAGGGCGCTGCGGATGGGGGCATGATAGACCGGGACCACAAGCGGTGGCAGGGTAAGCAGGGGCTCTTGCCTGGCCACCCCTCATTTAGGGCAGGGACCCACTGAGAGGTTCTGCCCCAGCCCTTGCTGGCCCCTGAACATGCAGCTGGACAGACACTGTGCATCTGTTGGGGGTTGGCACAGGACCCACAACTGCGGTGGCAGTGACCTGCATTGGTCCTGAGGGAACTGGGAACCTCGAGCCTGGCATGGGGGTTTCCACAAAGCCCTCTCCTCTGTCCATGGCCTCCGCAGGGTGGACAGGGACATGTGCCCTGGGTGAGTGTGCCTTGTCTTGCAGGTGGAGAGAGGAGTATGTCGGGTCACTCGGGGCCCAGCCACATGATGAACCGGGGTGGCATGTCAGGGTAAGGTGGGCTGCGGGGATCTGCAGGTGGGGAGGGAGACCTGCTCAGGGAGCAGGACCGGGGACAGACAGGGCTGCCCTTACTTGTTTGTTCCCAGGCGCGGCAGCTTCGCTCCAGGTGGGGCGTCGCGAGGCCACGTGATCCCACGTGGGGGGATGCAGGGCGGCTTCCGGGGACAGAGCCGGGGGAGCAGACCCAGTGATGCCCGCTTTACCCGCCGCTACTGAGTACTCCGATCCTGTGTTCCTGTCCTGTGACCAGAGTATGTTCTCTTAGGAGTTATCTTAAACCGTGTATAAATAATTTTTTTTATCTGCTGCCATATTGTAGCTCAATACAATGTGAAAGTTTGTTTTTGTTTTTTTTGTAATAAAGGTGTTTCCGTTCACATACCTCTAAGTGACCTCTCAATTCCAGTGCTCATGGTTGCTCATGCTCAGCATCAGGAGCCGTGGCTGCTTGCAGCAACCTCGCCGTGCCGAAGGAGCTGCAGTACCCGGCACAGCCCAGGGTGGGCCTCCCGAGGGCACGAGGGGCTGTGCGCACCAGATTGCCCTGAGCATGTGTTCTCCTAAAATAGGCCCTAGAGCAGCTCCACTTGGGAGGTCAGGGCTGTCTGCACCGCCTGTGTTTGCAGGGGTGGGGGGGTGGGGGGGTGGTGTCCCCTTGTGTGACCAAGCAGCTGCATCCAACTATCCCACCAAATGTGGCCCTGCAGCGACTTGGGCCTGGTGCCTCCCTCGAGGGTCTGTTGCCTTCGAACCTTGTGCTTGTCCCATTGCACGGGTTCTTCATCCAGACTGTGGGTCTGAAGGCCACCAGGGGGCCTGGAGTGTGCTAAAGTGGTGAGCCATGCCACGTGGGACCCGGTACTCGTATCGCAGAAGGCATTGCGGTGTGGACGGCAGCTCTTCACTTTTTTTTGTTGTTGTATTTTAGGGAAGGGTCTGGGTCTGCAGGGTGCTCAGGGTCTCACTATTAGATCAACTCTTAGTGATCTGCCTGTTTACAGCCTCCCAAGAGCCTGGATTACAGGTGCGTGCCACCGTGCCCAGTCTCAGTTGCTGGTTCAGCATGCCCCTGGGGTGGGGCTGGCATGGCAGACCCGGGGATTGATCCCCCTGACCCTGTGCCTGCTTACAGGCGCTTTAATCTGCTATTTGGCTGGCCCTGTCACTGAGATTTAGGAGACTGGCTTTCTATAGCCCTGTGCTGGCGTCTCTGTCCACACAGCGGCATGTTCCGCTGTCCTCTTGTATGGATGCAGCCACTTCCAAGGCCGTCCTCCCTCCAAGCACTGCCCTTGCCACCAAGCCCAGCTCGCTACTCCATGTCGCCTTGCTGAACCCCAGGGCCTCGTCGGTCGCTTGCTGGCTTCACACTGCCGTCTCACTCAGGATGGCCGTGTGGCTCTCCCAGTGCAGTGGAGTCGACACCTGGGAGCCCTGAGCCCAGAAGCAGCACCAGCAAGCACCCATCCCATCCCCCATGTGGCCAGCTCCTGTGATGGGACAGGAAGTCACTGGAGGACTGGGACAGATGGCCCCAAACAGGGAGTCTGTTCCCCAAGCCCCTCTGACCTTCAGCCTGTGGATGGCATTGGCTGCCCAGATCCTGGGGTCCGTGCGCTGGCCTGGAGAACAAGGCTGGGCTGGCTCCCTGCGCCATCCCTACAGCCAGGCCTGGCTCCAACTCACCCCCTGGGACTGCGGGTGCCAGCGAGGCTGCAGCGTTGACAAGAACCAGGATCCACGCCGTAGCCCAGTTGCCCCATTGTCTCCTTTATACCTCAAATACTGCCATGTTTCCCTTAAGGTTGCTTTTCGTAGCAGTGCAGATGGAGCCCTGGCCTTCACGGTGAGCTACCACCCCACTTATTTTTTATTTTGAAATGGGGTCATGAGGACAAGAGATGTAGCTCAGTGGCATGGTGCCTGCCTGCCTGTTCGAGGATTTGAGTTCAATTTCTGGTACCAAAAGGAAGAGAGTAAGCTGTTCGAGCTTGACTGGTACTTAGGATCCTCCTGCCTCAGCCTCCTAGAATGCTGGCATGACAGGCATGTACCACCAGGTCAACCAAGTTAACTTTTTCTTTTTTTTTTTTTTTTTTTTTTCTGAGATAGGATCTCTGTAACCCAGGCTGGCCTCAAACTCATGGTGATGCTCCTGCTTCAGCCTTCTGATGCTGGGATTATAGGTGTGTGCCACCATGGCTGCCTGGCAAAATCTTTTATTTTTGTCAACTACAGCAGGTGCGAGAGCATGTTTCCACAGTCTCCAAGTCAAGTGCTTTTCCCGGGGTCTTAAGATGCCGGCTCGTCCCTCTGCGGAGGCTGTCTCTTTCCGCCCAGCGGTTAGCAGCTGCAGGCGGGAGGGCCTGCTGTCCCAAGCAGTGAGCCTCCCTGATGCAGCGCTTGTGAGTTCTCTCCGTGTCACAGGCTGGGGACGTGGCTGGGTGGCAGCACTGGCCCCAGGTTCCATGACCAGCACCACATACTCAGTCTCCACCTGCAGGCCACGTGGTGGTCTCCAGATATACGGGATAAGGAAAGACTTTGTCCCCACAAAGTGTCCCCATCCTCGCCGCAGCTCCACGAGGAAGCTGATGCTCAGGTCTGGTCCCAGAAGGCTGAGCCAGGGAGGAGTGGCAGGTTTGGGCAGATGGCACCCCACTGCTCCATCCTCCCCTCACCACCTCCAGACCACCAGGCTGAGCCTGGTGAGGCAGCTGGAAATGGCAGGTGGCCCCTTCGCCCAGACAGCTGGGGCCTCTCGCTCCCCCAAGCCACCAAGGCTAAAATCCTCGACGCCACAGAGCTGTTCCCAAGCTCGGCTGCAGCAGGATCACCGCTTAGTGCAAACATTCCCGACACCAAGGACACAGGACGTGGGAGGACATGAGTGTGACCGCTCGCACGAGGGCAGGGGGGCGGTGCAGCAGCAAACGCTTTGCCTAGTGCCAGACCCCTCTCCAGCACTGGAAAGTGAACTGCAGCGGTGGGCTGCCTGGCCATCCCGCTTCCCTCTAGCTGGGCCAAGCTGGCTTGGGCTCTGCCCACGACAGCAGCCCAGGCCCAGAATGTGCCATCTCCTGTCTCAGCTGGTACCACAGGGCCCCTGTGCCTGGCAGCTCTGGCCAGTGTCTCTGGATGTCCCCAGGGCCCGCTGCCCTGGGTCACCTGTGCTTATGCTGCAGCTGAGAGAGTTGTGTCTTGGAGGAGGGGGGGAGGGTGCCTTCCCAGGCCTTTGCCCTCCAGGGTGTCCTCTAGCACAACCTAGGCGTCACTGTGCCAACCTCTCCTGCCTCCCAAAGCTTGGAACTGGGCTGCGAGTGCGAGGCCCCACCTGCCCAGGACAGTGTGCCTGCTGTTTGGAGCACTGAGGATCCAGCCCAGAGCACGCCACCATTGAGCTGCAGCCCTCTAGGCCTTCTCACTTTGACACAGGATTTCACAAAGTCAAAGTGGGAGTGGCATTTGGGAACTTGAACTTGGGATTCCCCTGCCTCCGCCTTCCTGAGCCAAGATTAGAGGTGGGCCGCCACCAGGCCCAGCCGGGAGACCTGCATCTGGCCAAGCAGGCGCTCCCCTTCCAGGGCTGAGGGTTGGGGGGTACGGTGGGAATGGTGCCCATGCTCCTCACAGACCCTCACTCTCGTTTGGCCCTTACTGGAGAGCTGCTCCACCCCCACAAATGACCAGCAAATCGGGGTGGCCTTCAGCTGGCAGTGAATGCAGGGCTTACCACCACAGAGAACTGAGTGCAAATTCAGCTGGCTTGGGGAGCTGTCTGAGGCCTCAGATCACAGCTCCCCTAATCTGTAACATTGGACCTCTCCTAAACTCTCCCCTAAACCAAGCACCACTGACCCCAGGAGGCCCAGGATGGGGCCACTATTCAGGCCTGCTCCCCGCTTCTGGGCAGTGTCCCAGGAGGATGCTGTGTGTGCTCAAACCCACTTCCCACACCTGCCAGGTGACACTGCTGCCTGGTTCCCAACAGAAGCCTGTTGCTGGCCATCACGATCATGATGTCCCCCATGGCTGGGTGCCAGGGACCCCTCCCAGGACTCACCTTCCCAGGGCCCACAGCTCAACACGCAGAGGGACAAGGTTGGCAGGGCAGGTGCTGCTGTTTTCAGGAGGCCCTGAGCGGCCCTAACTATGGCATAAACCTGTGGTCTCAGAATGACCGGGGCTGTGGGGGACAGAGTAGAAGGTGATGGCCAACACAGACAGAGGAGCTGAGCAAGACAGATAAAGGGTGGAGGGTGTGACTGTGGGGAGCACTTGCCTGGAACAACGCCCTAAGTTCTATACTGAGTTCCATCCTCAGCACCACAAAGAAAAAAAAAAAAAGGGGGGGGCAGGAGGGGAGAGAAAGGGAAAAAGAAAGAAAGAGCACTGAAGCCAAGCATGGCGGCACAGACTTGTCATCCCAGCTGCTCAGAAAACTGAGGCAGGACTGTAAGGTTGGGACCAGCTTGGGCCACTTAGTAAAAGCCTGTGTCCAAATAAAAAAAAATATTTCAGGGTGTCATTCCATGGTATAGCACCCCTGGGTTTGACACCTAGTATTACTTAAAAAAAAAAAACCCTGTAATCCCAGCACTTGGGAGGCTGAGGCAGGAGGATTGATGCGAGTTCAAGACCAGCCTGGACCACAAAAGTGAACTCAAGGCCAGCTGGAACTGCATAGCGAGGTCCTGTCTCAAAAAGACAAAAAAATCCTCAGGGCTCCTGCCCAGCCCATTGCCAAGGAGTTGCCAATTCTGCCACCTCCTCAGCCCCTCCAAGGAAAGTGAAGCTCCAGGCCCAGCTCCAGCTCAGCACCTTCCCAGCCCTTCTTGAGCCCCCAAGTGTCGTCTGCAGACACAGGACTGATGGCCTGCTGGACTCCCCACACCACATTCACAGGCAGATGACAAAAGGGGTGGCCTGGGGCCTGGGTTCAAAGTCAAATCCAGCCAGTAGGAACCAAAAGCCCAGGCCTTGCCATTCCCTCCAGGGCCAGCACACAGGGCGGGAAATGCTTCTGAAAGTCCTTTATTGGGCTGGCAAGGCCAGGAGCTGCCCTCAGAGTGGGGTCTCAGTCCAGAGTCCACGAGTCTGTGGAATCCCTGCTCCCATGCTGGCGGGGCGGGCTGTGGCCTGCGGTGACCTGCTATTTGGTGCGCTCCTTCACAAACTCCCAGCCCTCCTTGGAGTACTCCAGGGCCTTGGTGGGGGCCACTGACAGAGCGGACATCACCTTGATAATGCCTGTGGGGAGACGCTCAGTGGGACTCCTAACCCAGCTGCTCCTCTTCAGGAAAGCCCCAGGACAACCACTTCTGCCACAGAAACTGAGGCAAAGGCGGGGCAACGCCAGCCTCGGGATGAGCTCTGATGGGGCCCCACACAGCCTCCCTTCCATTCCACCAGACAACACACCGCCCTCCCAGGATGCTCCGTCCAGCCCAGTTCCTCTCTCCTCCACGGGAGACATGGAAGCAGCAACAGGGAGCATCGGGAAGGAATGATCAGCAAGCAGGGAGGGAAGCCATTCAGGGTGCCCGACCACCCCCACGGAGAGGTTCGGGACCTACCTGAATTCCAGGACTCTCGGAGGGGAAAGTTAATCTTTGGAGGGGCTGGGAGCTGGGAAGAAAGAGGAGCAAGGGGCTGGTGACGAGGGACGGCTCAGCAGCACCTGCACCCCCAAAAGTGGGGCGCACGGCGCAGGCTTTCAGAACTGTCAGCCTTGGCGCCCAGGACGCCAAGCAGGGCTGGGGTGCCCGAGCAGCCCCGAGTCCGCCTCTGCCTAGCCCTCTCCCCTCACTCCCCCGTACCTGCGGGATCTGCAGGCCAGTCTGCTGGCACACGTACTGGCTGAACTGGTACATGGCCGGCGGAACCACCTCCTCGACCCGCCGCAGAGCCGCCTCACTCTTGTCGCTGGGCCCGAGCAGCTCCTGGTCGTACACCAGGTAGACGGCACCCCCAGCGAGGCTGCCTTTGATGAGGAACCTGCAGACAGGGAGGGGAGGGATCCAAGGTCAGGGGACACTGCTGCCCACCCACCCTTCCGGGGGGTGTCACTCCTGTACCCAGGGAGCTCATGGGGACCCACAGGACACAGCAGGCGCCCACAGGGCCTGACCCCTTTGATACATAGCACTCAGCGTCCATTATGCAACCCAGAACCACTTACTTTAGTAAATTGAGACCAGAAAAGGGGCAGTGGGTCACTCGAGGTCCCGCAGGCAAGGGAATAGTGAAGCCTTACGAAGCCTGACTTCCCAAGAGACTTCTCCAACCCGCGGGGTTTTTTCTAAGTGTTCCGGGGCGCTTCCTGCCTGTCACTCTGCTACAGGATTCAATGAACATTCCCAGTTCACATACGTGGCCACTGAGGCTCGCAGGGCTGTCGGACTCAGTGAGTCCAAAGACAAGGAAGGGGTCGCTGGGACGCAGAAGAGAGGCGACTATAAACCCCAGAAAGCCCCCTTCCCGTGGGTCTCCGTTTCGCTCTGTGCGCCATGGCAGGTGGACTGACTACGGGAAGATGAGAGCAGATGGAGACCCAAGCTGAGTGGGTGATCGCCAGCAGGAGGGCTTCCCTCCGCGGCTCGGCTGCGCCCTACAAACCTCATCAGCGACCACAATCCAGCCACCATGGTATTTCGGCTCCGCGCGCAAGGACACTCGGCTCGCCCGCGGCTTCCGGCGGCGGCGCAGCAAGGGCCTCCGGGAGATGTAGTCTCCCTCGTCGACCGCAAAGGTGCCTGGGAGTAGTAGTCTCACTAGTGCTCTGAAATTCGGCAGCAGCGTGTAATCCCACTCCAAGAGGCCTCTGGGAAATGAAGTCGGAGCAAGCCCAGCAAGCCCTCGAACGCCAAGCCTTTTGGGGAATGTAGTCCAGTTCGGTCCAGACAAAGTGAGATTTAAGAGACGTAAGCGTCTGGAATGAAGCCTTAAGGAGACCCAGAAAGATGTGAAAGACCAAGAGATCCACTCGCGCCAGCGCGAGGGACCTAGGACCTGGACTTAGGAAGATCGCCCTAGAAGAGCATTGACATAGCAACGCGAAGGCAAGATTGTTCTGGGGAGGTGGGGCCTACGACACGTGATCTCGCGTTGAGTGGGGCTACTGCCCGGGGGCGGGGCCAGACTCTGGCCTGAAATCCAGAGGACGCAGTTGCCTGGCAACACGGGGGTGGTGGATTCCCCCCGCCCCCCAACCAGCCTGGCCTGGACTGGAGTGTTAGTCCCAGCTGAGACACCTGGCACAAACTTCTACATGGGCATGAACAGTCATCCTGTCAATCCTCCCCGACCCCCAAACGGTACCCCATTCAACAGGAGTCTAGAAGACTCATCACCTCTTCCTAACAAGTAAAAGATGGGAATGATAGGTCCCAGCCTCAATTTAAATTGCTGAACTATTATGGAGGTCATCTAACATGGCTGAAGCCCAAAAACAGTTTATCTTCCCAGAGACCACCTCCTCCTTTACCCCTACCAGCAGTCCTAGATACAATGTCCTTTCACTGTGCCCATGCCAGCCAGGGAGACTCCAATCAGCTCCATAGTTGTCACTAAACCTGCCTCTCAAACTCCGCCCCTAGCAAAAATTCATATAATCCCAATGACCCTTTGTCTCAGGGCAGAGGATCCCCGTTGTCCTCTCCCTGTCCTGCTCAATGGCAATGAAGGATTTTCCCTTCCGTTTTACTTCAGCTACTCTGCTACACCACTAGGAAAAAAAAAAAAAAAAAAACAAAACCTAACAGATAAGTCTCTAGAAAATTTGAAAACAAAACAACAGAATACACGTCTGGTCCAGTCACACTTATCTTCAGCTGGCACTGCAGTGTTAAGGCTCCTTAAATTTTACAATTTTCTTTCTTCTTTTAAATTTTATGTATTTGGTACAGGGTCTCACTACACAGCTCATACTCATGAACCTCCTGTTTGCAGCCTCCCCAGCACTGGGATTACAGGTGTGTGCCACCACGTCCAGTCTTGGTGGCCCGCTCAGTGTGCCCAGGACAGGGCCTGCATGGCATGTGCTGTGCTCTGCCCGGGGCCACACCCTCAGCCCTGGTTACTCTTTCCTTTTTTTTTTTTTTTTTTTTTTTGGCTTTTTGGGACAGGGTCTCCACTATGCAGTTCAGGCTGGCCTTGAGCTCACTTTTGTAGCCCAGGCTGGTCTCGAACTTGCACTGATCCTCCTGCCTCAGCCTCCCAAGTGCTGGGATTACAGGTGTGCACCACCACGCCTGGCTTCATGCTTTCTTTTTTTTTTTTTTTGGCTTGGTTACTCTTTCCTAGAGCTCTATCCTACCTCACTCCTCTCCCTTAACAGTGGAATTGGGGAACTTGGAACTATCTTGGTATTTAGCATCATCTGAAAGCATTCTTTGGTTTATGGCAGTACTGGGACACGAACCCTCCAGGTAAAGATCCCTGCCCCAGGCCGGGTGCCTGAGTCCATCTCCGTGCCCTATTTGGCCACTAAGTCTGCTCTGGACGGCTTCTTCAGCCCCCTGCAGCAGAAGCTGGACATGCAGGACGTGGACTTGGCCATTAGCCTGTGTGAGCTAGGGCTGCGGGACCTCCGCTGCCAAGAGCATTAGGGTAAAGGGTCGGCTTCCTGGCACAGTGCCCACCACGTTCCCATAGGGAGGGGCGCCCAGGCAGTCGGAGCTGTGATCTGCCTCTTGTCTTCTTGATGCAGGAAGAAAAAACTGAGCTGGGGTGAACGACCTCCAACAGGGAACCGCCAAATGATATAGGGAAAACTGATCCCCAACCTGCAAAGCACCTGGGATGAGTTCGTGTTCTCTAAAACTGAAGAATGAATTTTAGGAACAGAGGTAATGAGTAGAACTTATTTACTGAGAGAAAGAAAGCTCCTGTCTGAGAGACAGGAAGGGGGGGTCCCCGAGTAGGTGTCCCCGGGGAAACTGTCTCTTCCAGGGACTTTTATAGAGAAGACGTGGGAACTCACTTAGGTAGGTATGAGGTGGTTAAAGACTATGGTCAACCAATGAGATCACAAGCACCATTGCTCAGGTAAAATTGATTAAAATCTGGATCCAATAGGAAGGCAAGTCACATAGCAAGCAGGCAAGAATATAGAGTAAGGTCTCTTCCTGTTGGGCGTGGGCTGGTGACTCTTTCTAGACTCTTTCAAGGTGATTTTTGTTTTTTTTTCAGTACCAGGGTTCAAACTCAGGACCTTGCACTTGCCAGGCAGGCCCTTGTGCCACGGAGCTATCCCCCGGCCCGTAACCTTCAAGGTGATTGATACCTACTCAGAATATTAATCCCTGATGCCCACCCTTAAGGAAATATGTAGCTTCATTTGTTTACTCTTGTCTTGAGATCTGACCCACAGCAGAGGAGTGTCTGTCTCTAGTTGGAAAGTCACCTTGTCTTCCATGTCGCTCTTGAGGGCCTGGCCCTGTCTGACTGCTACAATATTTCTAATTCAGCTGCCTACAACAGTGAGAGCCTATTTCAAGCAAAAACTACACATAGAAGGGTGCGCTGAGGACAGCTACGCGCACCTGGACACCACACCTCGTGGGACTTGTCTGCCCATGCTTCTTGGTTGGCACTGGTTGGCAGGGCTACTGCTTCTGCTTTGCAGATAAGAATCTTGGAGCTTGGAGGAGGGGTGTGACTTGCCCAGGCCAGGCCACTCTGGAACTCGCCCCATGTCACACCCGACCCTCGAGCCTTTCCTGCCTCAGCTGGGGTCCAGTACCCTGGACACTATAGGCCGATAGATGCCACCAGATATAGGGTCCCAGGAGTAAAAGAGGGCCTGTTCTGGGCTGGGCCCAGCCTCCTGCTTCATAATAAAATCCATTTTCCCTCACCTGCCTCTGGGACTTACATTTCAAATTCTTTGTGCCTTTTAATTTGAAGAAGATGGGAGAGGAGCCAGAATTCTCAAGTCCATTTCACAGGTGGAGAAATGGAGGCTGAGGCAGGCATGAAACTCATTCAGGAAGTCGGAGAGTCTGCATGCCCTGTCATCCCAGCATCTAGATGGCTGAGAAAGGAGGATCCTGGGTATAGAAATATAGAGATGAGACAAAAGCCTAACGTCCTGAGGGAGCAGGGAGCAATAAGCGGAGCCCGGAGAAAACTGTTCTCTCACAGAATTCCCGCAAGCTGGAACTCAGGGCTGCCGAGGGCAGCTTCTCCTGCTGGTGCCCTGTTTGTTGTCTTGTCTCCTCCCCTGCTTGGAACGTTATGAGTTAGCATTTGTGTGAACCTGGTGTTAGGCAAATGGTGACTTGTCTGTATTCACCAGAGTAGTTAGGCACATTCCTTAGCCTGCGTTTAGCTCTCAAGAAAGGTGAAGAAATAGAAAGAAAGAAAGAAAGAAAGAAAGAAAGAAAGAAAGAAAGAAAGAAAGAAAGAAAGAAAGGTGAGATGCTTGCGGGGCTCTGGGCTCACTTGGAGAGAGACTAATCGTCGGGTCTTCTCATCGTTTCTTTCAGCACCAACTCCTAACATACTACACTGGGTTTAAGCCCCAAGTGGTGACGCATTCCTGCTATGAAGAATACATGTGTAAAAGTAAAAGCTGGAGAAAAAAATAATGCAATAAAATGCTGCCCCAAATAAGATGTGGTGGTGCATGCCCGTAATCCCCACATGTGGGAGACTGAGGCAGAAAGATTGCTTTAAGGGGTTTTTTTTGGCTGCTCAGGCTGCCCTAAGGGTGGGTGTGGGAATCCGACCGCCATTCCCTGTGCCTGACTGGGATTGCCCATGCGGATGCTTAAACCACTGAGCTAACCCACAAGCCCTTTAGAAGGATTGCTTTAAATTCAAAGTCAGCCTGGACCACACAGTGAGTGTAAGACCAGCCTGGACTATGCAGCGAGACTCTGTAAAAAAAAGAAAAGAAAAAAGAAAATACCACCTCTGTGGGCTAACACCACTCTACAGCGAGAAAGGCTGTTCCCAGCCTGTGTGGTGGCTGCCTTATGCCTGTTATTCCAGGGGTCCTGGGCAAGACAGCAAGTTTGAAGACTAAACCTAGGCAGTTTAACCAGACTCTGTGTCAAAATTATTATTATTATTATTATTATTATTATTATTATATGTATTTGGTTGTTGCAGGGTCTCACTATGAAGCTTGGACTCACAGTGATCCTCCTGTTTTCAGCTTCCACAGAGCTGGGATTACAGGTGTGTGCCACTATGCCTGGTTTGGTGGCTGGCTCAGCGTGCTCACAGGCCAGGCTAGTGTGGCAGGTGGTGTCAGGGATCAAACCCTGGTTCCTGCACTTGTCTAAGCAGGCGCTTAGTCCATTGAGCTATCTTTCTGGCATCATTATTATTTTATCATTACTATGTTATTATTATTATAATAAAATAAAGGATGGGGATGTTGCTCAGTATTCCCTGGGTTCAGCGCTCAGTATAGAAGAAAAAGGCTATTCCTCTCAGACCAGCACCAAATTAAGACTGTATCCTGGAGCTAAGATCAAAAGAGAGAGAGGAGAAAAGCGAAAACCCAGAAGCTGGTTTTGTTGTTACCTTTTTCTGGTTCAATTATTTAGCGTTCCCCTCCTGTGTCTCTTAACTTACTTCATCTGCCACCAGGGGCACTGTAACACACCCGCTCTCTGAAATAAGCACATTTTCTTTTAAGGATCTACAGAGTGAGTGTTTAGGGTCTCACTACTGGGTCAGACTTGTAGTGATCCGCTTGTTTACAGCCTCCCAAGAGCTGGGATTACAGGCGCGCGACCACCACGCCCAGCCTCAATTTCCATCTCAGCTTGCCCTGCAGGTCCGGGGATTGAACCCCCAGTCCCTGAGCCTGCTTGGAGGTTTTACTACACTTGATCTTAGCCAAAAGGCCGAGAAGCGATTGCTGCTTGGAGGTTTTATTTCACGGCACACACTGCGTGTTGCTGTGTGTTCTGGAGATTGAAACCATGGATTTTACACTGAGTTACATCCCCTGCTATCTATGTATTGTGTCTAGAGACAGTCTCACTAATTAGTAAATAGTCCAGTTTGGGATCGAATTGGGAATCTCTGGTCTCAACCTTCCACAGCGCTGGGATTACAACGTCAGCGCACCGCGCCTGTCTTTGAGTATTCTTCATAGCTGAGACAGGCTGTGGAAGCTGAAGTCGCTGGCGCGGGGTATGCCAGAGGTAGAATTTGAGCTTTTATTCCACCCTGAGACAGTGGCAACACAGGTACACCCACAGGGTCCAATTCTTGGCCTGGAGCTGCACTGTAGCAAAACGCATGCGCAGAGCAGTCCGTTGTGCCTGCACATACCTCCTCCCGCCGCGAGGGGGCGCCCGCGACTTTCGGGCCACTCTGGGCCGCGCTTCCGGCGTTGAGTAGATTTCCCACGGTGCCGCGCGGCGCTGGTCCTTCCGCCGCAGCAACCATTGAAGAATAGTAGGTAAGTGTGTTCTAGCCGCCGGTATCCGGCGCCATCCGGCGCCCCAGCCCCGCTGTGCGGGTTAGGGAATACCTGGGTGCGGTGGGCGAACCCGAGGGAGTCGGGTGTGCGGTTCTGGGCGGCAGGGACCGAGCCCAAGTTCCTTTTGTAGTCCGCCTCTCCGCTTTCCCCAGCCATGGCCCTCCGCTATCCCATGGCCGTGGGCCTCAACAAGGGCCACAAGGTGACTAAGAATGTGAGCAAACCGAGGCACAGCCGCCGCCGCGGAGTAAGTACAGGGGTCGGCGGGGTCTCTGGGAGGCGGGGCGGCGCCGCGGCCCGGGTGCCTCAGCTCTCGGTCGGGGCGACCGGCGGCCTTGAGGGCTCCCGGAAGAGGAGGTGTTGGGCCGGGGAGAGGCGCGCGGGAGAGACCCGCGGGGCCGACGCGGAGGGAGCGGGCGTGGGTGGGCGCCCGGGGCCTGGTCGTGCGCGCGGAGTCCGCCCCACACGTCGGGAGCTGAGCCGAGAACGGCATGCGGAGGGACAAGCCGGCTCCCGCGTCTCGGAGGTCTGGTGCGTGCGGGCTTCCTGGGCGGCCCTGCCGGCGATGCCCGCCCTTGGGGTGGCTCCTGCCGCTGCGCGTCGCCCACGGGGAAACCCTCCTCGCGCTGGTTGCTGCGGCCCTGGGGGTGGCGCCCTGGGCCTTCTGCACTGAACTACAGCTCCAGCCCTTTCGCTTTCGTCCCCAGAAGGGATCTCGCTGTGTGCCCGGCGCTGCTGCCTCAGCCTCCCAGAGTCCCGGGACAAAAGGCTGGCGCCCCTGAGGATGGAGGCCTCGGTCTGCACGGGCTGATTCGTGCCGGCGGCCGAGAGCAGCGCAGCAAGCAGGCAGAACCCAAGTGGCCGCCCCGCTCTGATGTCTCTCTTGTCCCACAGCGCCTCACCAAACATACTAAGTTCGTGCGGGACATGATCCGGGAGGTGTGCGGCTTCGCCCCCTACGAGCGGCGCGCCATGGAGCTGCTCAAGGTCTCCAAGGACAAACGCGCCCTCAAGTTCATCAAGAAAAGGGTAGGTGCGGGCCGGCGAGATGGCTCTGGTCTAAAGCGCCTGCTCAGGCAACTGGCCGTTTGACCCCTGGCACCACATGCTGCGCCAGCCCCACCTCCAGGGCACTGGGCCTGGGCCGGGCAGCCAGGCTGATGGCGTCCTCCGTGCTGCAGGTGGGGACGCACATCCGCGCCAAGAGGAAGCGTGAGGAGCTGAGCAACGTGCTGGCCGCCATGAGGAAGGCAGCTGCCAAGAAGGACTGAGCTCCTCTGGAATAAAGCTTTGCAGAAAGTTCTGGGTGCTGTCTTCTGTCCCCCCACTAGCCACATCCCCATTCTTCATTGGCTGCAGAAATGGGCAGGAGCCAGATACTAAAAATGCTTTACTCATGATTAGACAGCTCCATGATTCAGCCACAGTCTGGTCCAGGGGACAGGGGACCCAGGCTGGTGTCCCCACTCTAGTTTCCTTCTGGCAGTACCCAGTGGCATCACCGCTCCACGGCCAGGGCCTCTGCATGTCGCTCAGGGATGGGAAAGGCGATGTCGAAGACCTGGTTGTAGTGCTCCACAAAGTGCACCTCCAGGCCCTCGGTGATAAAAGCCGCCAGGTCGAAGAAGTCCTTCTTGTTCTCCTCAGGGAGAATGATGCAGGTCACACCTGCGCGCTTGGCCTGGGGGTGGGGCAGCAGCTCAAGTGGGGAAGCTGAGGCCCCTTACAAACCACAGGCACCCACAGTGCAGGAAGAAGTGCTAGGCTCACCCCAGGTCCACTGAGCGCTATGTGGATGCTCTGTTCCTGGGCAGCCCAGCCTGCCTGGCTCTACCTCCCCAGAGGTGCCCTGACCCAATGCCCACAGGCCTATTCTCCGCTTGTCCTGGCCCTGTAACCCCATCCCCCTACCTCCGCTTCCCAGGTGTCAAGGGCCCCTGAAATCCCCAGTTCACAGCGCAGGTCCTGCAACAGGTGAGGGCTCCTCTCCCTTGCAGCATCACCCTCCACCCTCCCTGCCTCTTGTCAGGCCAGCAGCCCACAGGAGTGGCGACTGGGGAACACTCACCGCAATTGTCTTTTCCTTGATGCCGCCTACAGGCAGGATCTTGCCCGTGAGGGACACTTCACCTGTCATGGCCAGGTCCTGCCGCACAGGCCGGTCCAGAGCCAGAGACAGGAGGGCCGTGACAATGGTGCAGCCAGCACTGGGTCCATCCTTGGGGGTGGCGCCCTGAGGGGACAGCAAGCTGCAGCTGCAGCCCTACCCCTGGCCACAAGGGGGGGTGCAGGGCAGGGGAGGGACTGACCTCAGGTATGTGCAGGTGGATGTGTGAGGCCACCAGGTAGTCGTTGCTAGGGTCGCGCTGCATTAGGAAGGCCCTGGCAAAGGTGTAGGCAATGCGGGCGCTCTCCTTCATCACCTCCCCCAGCTGGCCTGTCACCTCCAGGGAGCCATCCTTGTCCTTGCTGTCCCTGTCACGTGGCCGTCTCAGTGAGGTCTCAATAAACAACGTGGAGCCTCCTGGGAGATGGGTGTGAGCCTGAGTCTTGCACGTTGTCCCCAGACTCCTCCCAGGGTGGCACGGCCAGGACACAGCCTCCCCTGTACCCCTCAGCTGCCAGCACCCTCTTGCTCTGGGGCCTGCCAAGGCTCCACGCTGAAGGCCTCCCCAGCCAGTGCAGGAGATGCTCCTCCTGTCAGCCCCAAACCCCGGGCCCCTCTTCACACTGCCCCTCAGTAGTCAGGAACGAACGGTGAGCAAAGCCATTGGCAGGTGGGGAGGCTGAACTGTGAGACGAGCAGCATACGTCCCCAGTGTGGCAACCCAGCTCACCCATGGCGGTCCATGCTAGGCCCATGACAACGCCAGGCGGCGTGGTGTCATACATGCGCTCCACCATGAACACAGGCTTGCCCACGAAGTCCTGCAGATTTTCGGGCGTCACCTCCACCGACTCAGCCTCACCACTCACAATCTTGTAGGCCGCCTTGCGCAAAACCTGGGTAGGACAGGCGGGCGTGTGGGCCTGGATGTGGGCTGCACAGCAGGGGACCCTGAGCTGGGGCTGGGGTGCTGCTCACCTTCTCCACCTGTTTCTGCAGGTTGCGCACCCCACTCTCACGGCAGTACTGCTTGATGAGCAGCGTCAGCACGGCCGCCGACAGCTGAGCCCTGCTCTCATCCAGGCCGCACAGGGCCCGCGCCTGGGGCACCAGGTAGCGCTGTGGGCAGGGAGTGCCTGGGTCAGCGCGGGGCCCAGGACAGGACCAGCAGGGGGCAGGACCCACAAGAAGCGAGGGCTCACGGGTGCCATCTGTGCTCAGGCCTGGGCCCTCCATGCCCCACCCCACGTCACCGTGATGCCACTTGCTCCAAGAGCACCTTCTGGCTCTGTGGGCTAAGCCCCCTGCCCACAGCCATCCAGTGCTCCCGAGGCGGCCCTGCACCCTGCTGGTGAGGCTGAGAGGACCCTCAATGCAGGCCGAGTCACCTGTCCAAGATGGGACAGGTCCCCTATTCCCTGTCCCGTCCCATCCCGTTCCAGTGCCTCAAAGCTCAGCCCTCTGGGAAGTGAGGAGGGACAGGCTCAGGCCCCCGAGAGAAGAGGGCACCGAGCTGGGGAATCCCAAGTCTGAGATTCCCACAGCCAGGGCAGGAAGGACCCACACTAGACCTTGATGGTGGCTGGTGTGAGGCCCATGGCCAGCCAGGGGGTGGAGGCCACCTTTGTGCCACGTCCTTGCAGGGAGGTGGCTGGGACCCCGCGGCAGGTGGGCCTACTGTGTGCCCTGCCCGCCAGACGGCACACCTCGGCAATGGCCAACTTTTCCTGGGCCACATAGCCAGACACGTTGATCATCTCCATGCGGTCGCGCAGCGGCTCTGGAATGGTGTCAGTGACGTTGGCTGTGCAGATGAACAGCACTTTGGACAGGTCCACAGGCACGTCCAGGTAGTGGTCCAGGAAGTTGGCGTTCTGCTCAGGGTCCAGCAGCTCCAGCAGTGCTGATGACGGGTCTCCCTGGTAGCCGCGCCCAATCTTGTCCACCTAGGGTAGCAACAGCGAGACCAGGGCTGAGAACACTACCTTTTGCATCATTCTTGCCAGCACCACGATTTTTCCCCTGGTACTAAGGAACTGAAGCCCCTCCCAACTCCCGGGCATGGCTGTGTCACTGGGCTAGGCTAAGGCCCACCGCCTGGGAGCGCAAGGCCTGGGATGGGTCCCCCAGACGTGCGTGCCCCACATGAAGGCTACCTCATCTATCAGCACCAAGGGGTTCTCCGTCTTGGTCTTCTTGAGGCACTGGATGATCTTCCCGGGCATGGCACCCACATAGGTCCGCCTGGGGGCACACGGATGGGCTAGAAGCCTCTTGGGAGCCCGCCACTGCCCACAGCTCTGCACTGCACGACGCATGCCCCTGGGTGGCTCGGAGGTGACGGGGAGACCTGCGTCCCAGCCCATGCACCCCCCCTACACATGCACAGAGGTGAATGTGCCCACTCCACAGTCCCCAGCACCCAGCAGACAGGGCCACAACTAAGGAAGACAGGTGTGGTGTGGTGACACCCACCTGTGATCCTAGCACTTGGCAGCTGAGGGAGGACGACCACTGTAAGTTGTGGCCAGCACACACTACACACTGACCTAGAGACCACCCTGAACTACATGAGATCCCACCTCAAAAAGCAGCAGAAGGGGGAGAGGAAATCACAAGGGAGGGGTTATACGTGTAAAGACAGAAGGCAGTCCTGGGGTGCTGCTTGTGGGGTGTCCATAGCACTATGCCGGGGTCTGCTCAAGTGTTCATCGCATGTGCAAAGACCTAGACCGAGCTCCTGAGCTCCGGCTGGAGTGCCAGACCTGCGTAGGTGCAGCCCACAGGAGCACCTGGATTCAGCCAGGTCTGACGTCCAGCACCTGGACGTTTCAAGTCTGTGCACAGCAAGTGCAGCTGGGGGCGCGGCCAGAGCATTCTAACCAACAGTAAAGTCTGACAGGAAGGCCGAGGTGAGATGAGTCAGTAGGGAGAGAATGGGATAGCGCTCACCTGTGCCCCTTGATCTCGGCTACATCGGTCATGCCCCCAACACTGAAGCGAAAGTACTCGCGATTGAGGGCGCGGGCGATGGAGCGGGCAATGCTTGTCTTGCCCACGCCAGGAGGGCCATAGAAGCAAAGGATCTTGCCCTGGGTGGAGCGGCGCAGCTGGCTGACAGCGATGAACTCCTGTGGGCAGAGGGGTCAGTGAACGTAGCCAGGGTGAGGGGCTGCAGGGTCAGGCTTGTCCCTGAGGAGCCACCAGGCGGAGCAGGCACTCACCAAGGGGTCGGGGAAGAGTGGACAATGAGGCGCCAGTGCTGTGGATGAATCACAGCGCACCTCCTCCCTCAGCCAGCACCTCTGGCCCTGGTCCTGGCCCCACTGGCTGCTGCTATCCACCCAGCTCCTGGGGTCCCCTGTGCCTGGTCCTGTGGACTGTCTGGGGATTCCAAGGGGCTGCAACAGTCCCTCAGCTGGGACCCTGCCTGAGCCCCACAAACCTACCAGGGGCTCCTCAGCTCTGACCCACAGCTCCGCATAAACCCTGACCTCGACAGGCTGTGTGTCCCTCAGAACTCAGGCACAGGTGACTCAACACTCTGGTAATGGTGCTGGTAGACAGGGTCTTTACAGGGCAGCTGGGATCAGACAGGCTTGTGAGCATGGGGACCTCTCATGGCGTAGTGACTTGGAGATGGGAGCCCCGCTGGTGGCCTGCTGCCTCACACTCACTGCGTGCCCCTGCTCCTCCCGACCCCGCTGCCTGCCGGGCAGCGTGGGCTCACCAGGATGCGCTTCTTGACATCCTCCATGCCGTAGTGGTCCTCCTCCAGAACCGCCTGCGCACGGCTCAGGTCCAGGTTCTCGTCGCTGTGCCTGCCCCACGGGATGGACGTGAGCCAGTCCAGGTAGTTGCGGGTGACACTGCAGCAGGACAGGAGGCGCTGCTGAATGGTTCATTGCACGTTGGGGTCACCACATTGAGGGCGGACCCCATACGATGCCACCAGCCCAGCTGAGTAGCCGGAGCCGAGCCCTGCTCTGGCAGCCAAGTGCAGGGCCACACCTCAGGCTCCTCACCACACCAGATGTGAGGCCACCAGCCCCAGCCCCAAGTGGGGACCTGGCACCTGGGCTGGTGGCAGCCTGGCTGTGGGCAAGCCTGGCCACAGAGAGCTCATCTCTTAGGGTGAGAATTGCTACAAGGAGCCTGAGGGATCTGGTGCTAGATAGCAGGAGTTCAAGGACAGAAGACCACCAAGGTCACCCTCTGACGCATGCAGAGGAGGAACCGGGAGAGGCCGCAGGGACTGGATCACACAGGCACGTCAGGCCACCACACAGAGCACTTGCTCCAGGGACAAATGACGTGCCTATCAAGGACATCGATGACAGAACCAGCCCTGCTGGACTGCAGAGCCTTGGTCTGCTCTGTGGAGACTGGGCCCAGCTGGTAGCAGGGGGAGCTGCTGTGAGCATCTTGGGGTCATGGGGCTGCCCAGGGCTGGAGGACAGGGTCTGAGGAGGTGCAACAGAGTGGGCACTTCCTGTGGCTGCCCAGGACCTGGGGACAGAACCTGTCACAGAGAACCACACAAACTCTGAAACTGTGCAGACGCGTCCTAGAGGGCACTGCCTAAGCCAGCAGGCACCTGCCTGGCTCTAGCAGGCTGAGGCATGGGGGACGTAAGAGCCCCGAGACCTGTGAACACTGCACCTCACACAGCATAAGGAGCTCTGCCAGGGGGCACAAGTTAAACACCCTGGTGGGCCAGGGGTGTGGTGACATGTGCCTGTCATCCCAGCTTTTTGAGAGGCCAAGGCATGAGGACTGCAAGTTCAAGGCCCACTTAGGCACCTTAGTGAGACACTGTTTCAAAATAAAAAAATAGTGAGCGTGTGGCCTGACCGTAGCCCAGCATGCACAAGGCCCTGGGTCTGTGCCACATGATCTGGGGCCCAGTGCCCTTGCAGGGTCCAGCTAGTGATGCACAGAAGGGTCGGGATACCACACTGCCAGCTCTGCAGATGCAGGAAGGGGCTGCAAATGGAGGGCTGCCAGCACCGCTAGGAGCTGCAACAGGGACCTGGGCTTTCCCTGGGGCAGCCCTGCTGCCATACCTAGATGAGGCCCACACAGACTGCTGACTCCCAAGAATGTGAGGTGACAGTATTCAAGACACCAAGATGACAGTTCTCACAGGCACAGAAGGACACTCCTAAGCTGCCCCAGAAGGAACAGCAGGGGCTCTGGGGTAGAAGCCCTGATTTGTCTTCTGTAAAGTGGGGGTAACCGGGGCAGGTGCTGTGTGCGGAAGGTGGCTGACACGTGCCCAGTGCTCACTTGAACTCGGAGGAGTGGTTGTCCAGCAGCCCCAGCTTGCTGAGCTCCTCGTCCACCACGTCCATGACGTGCTTGGGCACCACCAGCTCCCGCAGCCGCTCGCGGAACTTCTCCTCGATGGCATCCTTGTCGTCCTTCTCCAGGCCCAGCTCCTTCTTGATGATCTTCAGCTGCTCCTGCAGCAGGTACTTGCGATGCGTCTGCTTGATCTTCTCCTCCACCTGCAGGAGGGTGAGCAGATGCCTGCCGGGCATGCGCAGGACGGGAGGGAAGCCCGCCCACAGGCCTGGCCCCTGCCGTCAGCTGCTTTTCCTTCTGCCACACTGGGCTGAGTGCAGGGCTTCACCTGATCACCGAGCTCCAACCCCAGCCCTTTATGTTTTCTCAGACAGAGTTGCCCGCGGCTTTGAACTCTAGGTCCTCCTGCCTCAGCCTTCAGAGTAACCGGTGCGCAGGAGTGTACTGGCTCCTCGCCTGCCTGTAACCCGCACCTCCCCTGCACAGGGCTATGCTGACAGTGCACTTGGTGGCCTGGATGCTGTGGGAGTACCTGCTTCCCAAGATCCTAGAAGTGCTGGGTGGGCCCCCTCTCCCTCTGAGATGAGGGTGCAGCAGGGCAGCAGCGTCCCCCGCTCCAGTTCCCAAAAGCTCATGTGTCCATGGCCAAACATACGAGGTTTCCCAATTAAAGACAATAGTCAAAGCTGTCTTAAAGCTAAATGGCGTAAGTGCCTGTGTGGCAAGCACAAAGTTGTGAGCTCAATCCCCCATACCATGGGGAAAAAAAAAAGAGTCAAATCTGGAAAGCCAAAGGGCCAGCAATCCGGGCTGACCAGGGATGACTCAAGTCTGGCAAATGGCCCCAAGGGCGGAGGGTGAAAAGCAGCATTTCAGCTTTGCCTGGCTGGGTCCTGATCTGCAAGACCGTTGCTACGGCAGCAGAGGCCAAGAAATGCTCTCCTTGGAGTCAGACAGGCCCAGGTCCTCTCTGGGAGCACCAGGATAGTAGGACTGTGGTCATGGGTCCCCTCCTAGGTTTCACCAAACAGAACAAAAGCAGTTAAAAGTGTGTGGCAAGAAGGAGACGACCATGGGGCCGGTGAGATGGTGCAGTGGTCTAAGCGCCTGCTTCGGCAAGCTTAGGCAACCAGAGGCTCCACAGTTCAATTCCTGGCACCACATGCTGTGCTGGCCCCAACCCCAGGGCAGGCTGAGCCGGTCATAACATAAAAAGATAAATAAAAATTTTTTTTTTTAAAAAGAGGAAGATGACCTGCACTGGCAGGTGCCTATGGTCACCACCACCCAGAAACTAAGGCACTAGAGCCTAAGAATTCCAGATCATCCTCCGCGACACAAGATCCTAGCTCAAAATGCAAAATACAGACAGCGACGCTTCCCCATGTGCATGAGGGTTTCGACCCCTCTAGCATATGCTGCAGGCTCCAAGCCCTGGCTGTGCTGGGAGGGACAGCCTGTAGTAGCCAAGCATCCTGGCCCCACCCCCAGAGCTCATGCCCCGCCCCTTCCAGGCCCCACCCCCTCACCTCTCTGCCTAGGCGTTGCTGGAGCTTGCTAAGCTCAAACTCCTTCTTCAGGAGGGACAGTGCCTTGTAGAGCCGCTTGGGAATCTGTGGAGAGGGGTCCAAGGAGTGAAGGGCCAGTGACTGCACACCAGGAACACCCCTCGGACTGCCAGCCTGGGGGCCCACTGTTCATAGCATGGCTGGGAGCAGGGGGCCCCCACACCAGCCCAGGGATCATCGAGCCACACATGCAGGGGGCGACCAGGAAGCCGCCTAGAAGCAGGGCAGATAGACTTGGACTAATGGGCACCTATGAGCCACAGCCGGGAGCAGTGGCGGAGTTCAAGCCCACACGTGGGGACGCACTCACATTGGTCTCCTCCAGGACGTCCTGCAGCTCGTGGGACTCAGCCCCAGTGAGCGCGGCACCCATGTCACTCAGGTAGATGGGGTTGTCCACCACCCGCTGGCCTGCCTGCATCATCTGCAGCACCGACTCTCTGCAGGGAACAGAATGGGGACAGGGCTGCTGGACCCAGGTCCTGGTGTCCTATTCCCTGGTGGCTCTGGGAAAGGCCCTGGGGACACTGGTGGCAGCCACTTCTGCTGCCTCAGGCTTCCCAGGTGAGGATGGAGTCTGTTGATGTGAGCCTAAAGACAACACCCATGGCCCCTGCAAACCAGGTGACATGGGGACGCTGCTGCACTCCCTCAAGGAACTAGTAAGGTGGACGTTGTGGACACTTCCACTACAGAGGCTGAGCCATGGAGGCCGGCCCCTTGCCTTGTTCCTTGCCAGGATGGCGCCCTGAGGAAGCCCTGTCTGCCCAGCGGTGGACTCCGACCTGTACAGTGGGTTCAAGGCAATGATGTCCCGGATGGTCTTCACAATCTCCGCCGTCAGTGCCTAAGGAGTGGACACCACGCTGTCACCAGCACAGCCCAGAGCTCTGACCACCCAACTGTCTGCATTGACCCCTTGGAGACCAAAGGGGGTGGGGGAGGACAGGGACACAGGCACCAGGCGGTCAAGAACTAAAGCCAAAGCCAGCTGTTGAGCCTGCCTCAGCCTGTCAGCAGGAGCAGTCCTAGGAAGCATGGAGGTGGCCTCCCCTCCACCCTGCATTCCTTCTTCCTTTCTTCTCTCCCACTCCTACTCCTCATGCCTGCCGAGCAAATGCCCAGCCCTTAGCTCTACCCCTGCCCCTCTATCGTCTGAGACATGGACTGCTACGTGCCTAACTTGTGGCCTCCTGGAAAACCAGTGAGGCGGGTACTGATGCCTTGAGCTGGGTCACTGATGCACCAGGACCCTGGGAGCCAATCGCAGCCATGCCGCACAGCAACGCCACCTGCCCTTGAGTTGCCGTCTGGTCCTGACCCTCACCAAGCTGGCTCTGCACTGAGCAGCCAGAGCTGGTCAGCTGGAGGGTGCTGCACCTGCCCTATCAAGAAGCCCTCTGTCCTCCCAGCAGTCTGTGAGGCTAAGGGAGAACATCGCAAGTCTAAATCCAGCCTAGGAAAATTAGTGAGACCCTGTCTCAAAAACAAAGAGCACACTGTCTTCGGGGTCTCCAAATCTCCTCATGGCATCCGAGTGCCCTCTCCAGTCTTTCCCTCGAGGCGGGGCTCCTATGGGAGACGCTGAAGCCAGCTGCCCGGCACAGCAATCATGGGGCACCCTTTACGTACATACATAATTTATCCTCTTTTTGAGACAGGGTCTTGCTCTGCAGTTCAGTGGGCCTTGAGCTCACTTTGCAGCCCAAGCTGGTCTAGAACTCACACTGATGCTCCTGCCTCAGCCTCCCGGGCACTGGGATGACAGCCGTGCACCACACACCTGGCCCTACATTTAAATTAGTTAAAACTAAATGAAATTTCCATCCTGCTAGTTGGCCAGCTTAGGCCACTGAAGCACTCAAATGCCACAGGGGGCTGAGGGTGCGAAATAGAGAACCATTTCCCCCAGACCTGGCCCAGCCAAGGCCGACATCACCAGCCTATGGGGCAGCACTCCCTGCCAAGGGTCTATTTTGGCACCAGGAATCAAAGTTCAGACCTCACACTTCCCAGGCAGGTGCTATGCCACTGAACTATACCCCAGCACCCACGGTCTGTCTTGACAAAGCACCAGGTCATGGTGATCAAGACGGTCAGACCAGAGCCACTGCTGCCACCTGACACATTCCCCTCTGGGAGGCAGCGAGTGAGATCAGGCACACACCACGGAGCTGACCCATTCTAGATCTTTGACCAAAACCTGTCAAGTGACACACAATGGCAGGACAGGCCAGGCTGGGCAGTGGGTGGTGACTGTTCCATCCCATGCCAGCAGTCCCCTTCTTCACCATCCCCACTGCCTGGACACAAGGGGAGGTGCTGGGACAAGACCTTGACTCAAGCCCTCGCTCGACCCTAAGCAGTGAGGGCCCCAGAGTACCGCCTTTACCTCCTGGCGCACTCCTGCAAAGGCTGGGAGGAAAGGACGTCACTTATTTCAGAAGAGCTGGGTACACCAGCCCAGCCCAAGCAATTCCTCCCCGGGGCCCTGCATGGCACTGGTGGTGACTTACTTTTACTTCTTCGGTGACCTGAAAGTCTTCATGGGCCACATTTTCCACCTCTACCATGAGCACCTCCCCGGGGGCCTCCGTGGCGGGCTCCTGCCCTGCCTCCCGTGGGCGGCTGGGGCTCAGCTCCTCCTCCGCCTCCTTCTTGCCCCGCTTGGCCTTTCTGCGGGGCTTCTGTCTGTTCTCCACCTCGGCCTCCTCAGGCTCCACCTCCAGCTGTCTGCTGATGTGGATCCTGGTGCAGAAGCAGGGCCCAGGTGAAGGCGGGGGCTGGGGTCCACTTGGGTTCTGGTCACTAATGGGGGCAGGCAGCCACAGTGCCATAACTGGGCACTGAGCTGCCACTCCACAAACAGGATCTCCTCCACCAGGGGCTCCCTAGAGAAACCCACATATCTCCTTTCTTTTGGTGGCAATGAGGACTGAGCCCAAGGAGTGCTGTACTACCTCCCCAGTCCTTTTTAAGACAGTCTAAGTTGCCTCAGCTGAGCTTGGGCCAGCCAGGGCTTTTGCACATAACTATAGCCCCAGCCTTTTTTAAAAAAAATATTACATTATGGCCAGCTCAGCCTGGCCTGGGGCTGGAGCTGGTGAGGCAGGTGGTGCTGGGGATTGAACCGCAGTCCGTGTTTAGTTGCCAAAGCTTGCCTAAGCAGGTGCTTTAGACTACTGAACCATCTTGCCAGTACTCCCAGCCCTTTTCATTTGTAAACTGCAAAATGGCCAAAACTGCAAATCCTCCTGCCTCAGCTTCCCAAATACCTGTGATGACAGATATTGACCACCACACCTGGCAAACTTGCTGTATCTCGCCTTCTGTCCCCAGTACTGGCTTCAATGCTAGTGACAAATCACATGCCTGCCTGACCAGGTGGGTAGGTGTAAGGACACAGGGCACAGGGGTTGGCTCTTTCCCCGGTTATGTGCTGCCGCCCACACACCTTCTATGTCCCGTAACAATCATGCGCAGCTTGTCCCCAAGGTCCTGCATCTCGTGGATCTGGGCAAACGTGCCCGTGTGGTAGATCTCATCCAGGCTTTCAACCACATCAGACTCATTGCTGAAGGACAGGAACACAACGGTGTTGGCACAGCCTCACCGATGCAAAGCAGGACATCTCAGGCTGAGAGGGACGAAGGAGCACAACCCTAACAGCCACCACTAAAAACCCAGGGCAGCCTCCTGGGCTCCTGGCAGAGCAGCGCCTGCTCGGGTCTGTCAGCAGGAGCACAGCACAGACAGTGCCTAGATAAGTCAGCCATGAGGAAGGAACCCGGATGAGACCGACTCTCCTACACTCTGTGACAGTGCCTGCTTAGGCACAAGTTCCTTGTGATCAACAAGCAGAGTGAGTCGCTAGCTGGAGTTGAGGCAGACATCACCGCGGCCCTGCTCGGCCCCTCCCAGCTCTACTTGAGAGCAGCTTTAGGGGCATCTGGATTCTAAGAGCGTGAGGTTCATCTCCCCACATCAAGATAACTTGCGTGCTTTTTCCTCTGTGGTGCATGGGGGTGGAACCCTGGGCTTTACCCAGGCTAGGCAAGTGCTCACTACCAAGCAGCACCCGCAGCCCAATGCAAGAGGCTGAACACAGGGATCTGGTTGGGGAAGGAGTCACACAGCTGGAGGCGGGTGATAAGCAATGCTTCTAGATTTCCCTGTGGCTCCATCCCCACCCAAGCTTCGCCTCCTTCCAGATCACCACAGCATTTGATTCTCTAAGATTGGGTCTTGAACTTCCCCTGCTTGGGATGTAGCAGGAATGAGGTGGGAATGTAGTACTGGGGATGGAATTACCATAGCACACATCACAAACATATGGTAACGAAAGAGAACTAAACCACTTCCCACCACGTCTGTGCAAGAGTGTCCTCCAGGCCATCCCTGGTGCTAAAGAGGCTGGGGACCACTGGTTCAATACAGGAGCTACAAGTGCAAGGCCCCAGCTCTTGGCCTTTTTCATCAAGGCCAGAAGATCCCAAGAACTCTATAGTGCAGGGCTGTGGTGAGCTAGGGTGGCTTCTGTGAAGGGAGGAAGGAAAAATGCCACTTACTTGTCATCTCTCTTTAGAAAGACGCCGACATAGGGCTGGGCAAGTCGAACCTTCCTTCTTAGCAGCTCAACCAACTTCTTATTTTTAACCTAGCATGACAATGACCCCAAGGTGAAACGCAGGGTATGCGGTCTAGCTGGGAAATTGACAGAGGTTCTAGAGTTTTCTAGATCATTCTCTGGAGACATGCTAATCTGACCCAGGACACTAATCAACATGGTCCAGGGAACACTAAACTAGAAAAAAAGAGACAAGGCAGAGGTTGGGGTGAGGCAGCATTGGCTAGTTAACTACTTACATTTAGGGATCCTTCCCCGGTCCTCCCCAAAGAAAAGTCAAAATAGAGAAATGGCTAGAAACAAAAAAACTAATCTCCTTTACCTGTTATAACAGAAGGGTCTTGTGTTGCTGTTCTACTGGGGACTCAACCAAGGGCCTTTGCAATGAGCTACATCCCGTCCTTTTTTATTTATTTTGTCTCTTTGTGACAGGATCTCACTATGCAGTTCAGGCAGGCCTTGAGCTCACTTTTGTAACCCAGGCTGGTCTTGAACTCACACTATCCTCCTATCTCAGCCCCCACAAGTGCTGGGATTATAGGCGTGCACTACCATGTCCAGCTTTTTTAATCTTTGAGACAGGTTTCTCACTAAGTCACACAAGCTAGGATGACAGATGTGCAGCAACAGGCTTTCACTACATAGTTCAGGCTGGCCCCAGCCTCTCAAGTGCTGGGATTACAAGTGTGTACCACAATACACAGCCTAAAATGTTTCAGTTTGAAAACTCAAACTGTTTCTGCCATTAAGCCAAGGACAACACTAGCAGTGTGTTATAACTCAAATATGGTTCATCACCCACATTGCTAACTTCCTCCAATCTTCAGATAAAACTATTTTTTAACACTCAGGTCTACCAGGAGCCTTAGTCTGCTCAGCTATCTCACTGGCCCTTTTTTTTTTGGTGTTTGAGAACTATGGAATGCTTCACAAATCTGCGTATCATCTTGTGCAGGGGCAATGCTAATCTCCTCTGTATTGTTCCAATTTTAGGGTATGTGCTACAGAACTGAGCACAACAGAACATTCTCTGAACATTCTTGACATCACTTCAGGCTGGTTCAGGACTGGTCATGTCTTTTAGGACACATGTAATGTCCCTAAGGTCAGCTGATCTTCAAGTCCTTGTTCTTCCCCAGGCCACGTTTTAAGGGGAGATTAATACAGGGTATTCTACCACCGAGCTACATCAACCATCCTTTTTTTAAAGAAGGATCTTATCAAGTTGTCCAGGCTGGGCTTGAACTTGCAATCTTCCTGCCTCAGCCTCTCAAACAACTGGGATTAGAAATGGGTACCTAAGGGGCTGGAGAGATAACTCCATGGCACAAGTGCCTGCCTGGCAAGTGCAAGGTCCTGAATTCAAACCCCGGTCCCACAAAATAAAAGAAGAAAAGAAGGAAGGAAGGAAGGAAGGAAGGAAGGAAGGAAGGAAGGAAGGAAGGAAGAAAAGGGCCCCTCCATGGCTGCCTCCCTGGGGCAGGTCTTGACGGACAGCCCTTGAACTCTGGTGGGCACTGAATCACCAGGAGGACTGGTTCAAACCATAGGGCCCCACCTGTGTGGCTCCTGAGTGATTGAGGACACCCTAGGGGCTAAGAACACAAAGTTCAAGCCAATCCCCAGTTGATGCTGACACAGGTATCACACACTGAGGACTGGTGTTTAAACCAGTTCCCCCAGAGCTCCTCACCTCCATCTGGGAGCTCCTAACACTAGAGATATACTGTTCTGTCTGATGGGAAGAAAGCCCAATACTATACATCTGTCAGGAGGACCCAGAACCCTTTCTGTAAACTTCAACAAAGCCACGGCCCTATACTCAGAGTCACCAATAGAGAGCCTACTACAGGGGCAACTACAAAACAAAGAATAAACAAAGCTCTGCTAACAGGTCCAAAAACATTTATTACTCCAGAGGGATCCTATTTTCCCACAGGCACAAACTGAATGCTGTGTCCTTAGCACTTGCTTCCCACCCACCCTGCAGTCTGTTTTTTGTTACTTACAAAACAACAAAGGACCACAAGCCAGTCTCTAAGCGCCACCCAAAGCAACTCACTGAACTCTCCTGGCTAGCCTAGGTGCACAGACAATTCTCTAAAGAGTCATTTCGGGGCTGGGGAGATAGCTTGGTGGCACAAGTGCTTGCCTGGCAAGTGCAAGGGTGTGAGTTCGAACCCCAGTCCCCCCCCCAAATAAATAAATAGCCATCTTTCTGTGCAGGGGCTGGGGCAAGGGGCATCCATCCACCCCTTTCCAAGTGCTGAGGACCACACCTGAACTGTCCTGAGGTTTAAGATGACTGTTAAGGGTAAGACGAGGAGCAGCATGGGAAAAGGTGTCCAAGGCTCTTCTGAAATATCGCAAATATCTTCTGTGACTACACCGCCATGTGACTACTGAGGAAGATGCGTTACTACTTAGGCAAACTAAGTGCCAGGCAGTTACAAATCCTTCATACACAGGACCTCCTGTAACTTCCACAACAGCTCCAAGAAATGAAGACACTGCTTTGATGTCCATTTCACACAGGAGCAAATGAAGGTCAGGAAGAATGACTAGCTGACTGGTCTGGCTCTGGGGTCAACCCATGCAACCACTGCAACACCAAGGGCAGGCCTCGGGAGCCCCGGGACACACACAGCAGTGGGGAGAAGACGCAGAGGGGACCCTGGCCCTGCACACTCGGATCTGCTGCCTCTCTGACGGGTCCTTTCCCTGGCCAAGAGATCCTTGGGTGTTTATTTAGCAAAGGCTGGAGCAAAGCAGAGGCTGGAGGGTGAGCGCAGCGGCTGACGCACTACGTGACCTTGCTTACATAGTTCACTGCTAACTTTTGTATGACTTTAAGCTTCTACAGATGATCTAAAACACTGTTTTTGTTTTTTCAAACACGGGGGTGAGGTGGGGGAGAAGGCATGAAGGCTGTTTCCTCTGGAAGTTCACATTCCTCGCACTCACCGATTTCTCACTGTTACATCACCCTGTGGCTTCCCTTCCCCCTCTAAGCTCTTACTCTGCCAGGGTCTTATTGTTCACGGTCTCTCTCACCAAGACATAAGCTTCTTTGGCTAGAGACTGTGTGACTTGTTTAGCACTCTTCCGGGCCTGAACGAATAAATTACGTCCTCTGCCCACCTCCATTCAGTCTCTAGTACCATTCCCTGAGGTCTGATTTCAGATTATAACTACTGCCCTTCTCAGCCTAGAAAGTAAGCTACAAGCCAGGCGTGGTGGCGCACGCCTGTAATCCCAGCACTTGGGAGGCTGAGGCAGGAGGATTGGTGTGAGTTCGAGACCAGCCTGGGCTACAACAGTATGCTCAAGGCCAGCCTGTACTGCATAGTGAGGCCTTGTCTGAAAAAGACCAAAAAAAAAAAAAAAAAAAAAAAAAAAAAAAAAAAAAAAAA
>PVKN010002556.1:0-41792 GCA_004027915.1 Capromys pilorides | reverse complement strand
TTCTCTCTCAGTGTGCTTGTTATCTGTATAGAGGAATGCTATTGACTTTTGTGTGTTGACTTTGTAACCCGCTATGCTACTGAATTTGTGTAGTAATTCTAGTAGCATCTCGATGGAGTTTTTTGGGTCTTCCAAGTAGATTATCATGTCATCTGCAAATAGTGATAGTTTTACTTCTTCCTTACCTATTCTTATTCCTTTTATTTCTCTCTCTTATCTAATGGCTGTAGCTAATGCTTCCAAACCTATGTTTAATAGGAGTGGTGATAGAGGACATCCTTGTCTTGTACCAGATTTGAGAATAAAAGACTTCAGTTTTTCCCCATTTAGAATTATGTTAGCTGTTGGATTATCGTAGATGGCTTTTATCAGGTTGAGGTAGAGGCCCTCTTATCCAATTTCCTGCAGGACTTTGAACATGAATGAGTGTTGAACTTTTCAAAGGCCTTTTCTGCATCTATTGAGACAATCAAGTGATCTTTGGTTTTGGCTCTATTAATATAGTGTATTGCATTTATAGATTTGTGTATATTGAACCATCCTTGCATCCCTGGTATGAATCCTACCTGGTCATGGTGTATACTCTTCTCGATGATTTGTTGTATTCTATTGGTGAGGATTTTATTGAGGATTTTTGCATATATGTTCATGAGAGATATTGGCCTGTAGTTCTCTTTTTTAGTTGCATCTCTCTCTGGTTTTGGTATAAGTGTAATACTTGCCTCTAGAAATGATTTTGGAAGGATTGCTTCCTTTTCAATTTCACTGAAGAATTTGAGGAGTATTGGGATCATATCTTCTACAAATTTCTTGTAAAATTCAGCGGTGAATCCATCAGGTCCTGGACTTTTCTTTGTTGGCAGGCTTTTTATTACATTTCGTATTTCATTGGGTGTTATTGTGTTCTTGAGAGTACTTATATCTTCTTGATTCAGTTTTGGTAATTCGTACTTTTCTAGGAATCTGTCCATTTCTTCTGTGTCTTCAATTCTGTGAGAGTAAAGATTCTCAAAGTAGCTATAAATGATCATCTGAATCTCTGCTGGGTCTGTAGTAATTTCACCCTTTTCATTCCTTACTGCTTGAATTTGAGTCCTTTCTTTCCTCTTTTTGATGAGGTTAGCTAGGGGCTTATCGATTTTGTTTAATCTTTCAAAGAACCAGCTTTTTGATTCATTAATTCTTTGTGTTGTTTTCTTCACCTCAATTGAATTAATCTCAGCTCTTATCTTTATAATTTCCTCCCATCTTTGGGCTTTGAATTTCATTTGCTGTTCCATTTTTAGTTGGTTTAGGCACTACATGAGAGTATTTACTTTTTCCCGCTCTGTTTTCTTAATTTGTGAGTTGAAAGCTATAAATTTCCCTGTAAGAACTGCTTTCATTGCATCCCATTAATTCTGGTAGGTTGTGCTTGAATTTTCATTAAATTCTAGATATCGTTTAAGCTCTTGTTTAATTTCATCTGCAACCCACTGGTTGCTGAGAAGAGTGTTGTTTAATTTCCATGTATTTCTTGAGTTCTTATGGTTTCTTTGGCCATTTATTTCCGATTTCATTGCACTGTGGTCAGATAATATACATGGGATAATTTTTGTTTTGTTGCATATACTTAAGCTTGATCTGTGGAATACTATGTTGTCTATTTTAGAAAATGTCCCATGTGCAGCTGAGAAGAATGTGTGTTCTGAAGAGGTTGGGTGAAACACTCTGTGTATGTCCACTAAGTCCAGTTGTTCCAAGTTCTATTTCAGTTCTTCTACTTCTTTGCAAATTTTTTTGTCTACTTAACTATCCTTTTCAAATAGGGGGGGTTTAAGGTCTCCCATTAAGATTGTAGTATTGGATATTAGATTTTTCATGTCCACTAAGGTTTGCCTTATATAACTTTCTGGTCTCGTGTTGGGTGCATACATATTTATGAGTGTTACCTATTCATCCTGCATCTTTACCTTGACCAGTATGTAGTGACCTTCTTTGTTACGTTTGATCAATCTTGTTTTGAAGTTTAGACTGTCTGCAAACAGGATTGCTACCCCTGCTTTTTCTTGAGGTGCTGGAGCATGTAGTATTGTTTTCCATCCTTTCACTTTTGGCCTATGCGTTTCTTTATGAGTTAAGTGTGTTTCTTGTATACAGCATATTGTTGGGTTTTTGTATCCTTATCCATTCTGTCAGTCTACTTCTTTTAATTGGAGAATTGAGTCCATTGACATTGATGCTTACAATTGAAATGTATTGTCTTATTATTGACACGACGTTTATTTACTACTGTTTACCACTTTTTCTCCTATGTTTAATTGGTTGCCCTGTTTGGTGGGATCTTTCTGTTCTCACTTGTTGAGTTCAGGTCATTTTTGTCCCTCTCTAAAATATTTGTTAGTATACTGTGTAGTGTTGGTTTTGATGTCATGAAATTCTTTACTTGTTCCTTGTCATGGAAGTATTTCACTTCTCCCTCGTATTTGAAAGAGACTTTTGCTGGATATAACAGTCTGGGCTGAGATTTGTTTTCATGGAGGACTTGAAGCACTCTGCTCCATGCTCTTCTTGATTTCATGGTTTGTGAAGAGAAATCTGCCATTATTCTGATGGGTTTTCCTTTACATGTGATCTGTTTCTTTTCTCTAGCAGCTTTTAGTATGTTATTCTTCTCCTGGATTTCTGGGATCTTGATTATTATGTCTTGATGTTTTTTTAGTTGGGTTGATGTTATTTGTCATTCTGTGTGCTTCAGTTACCTGAATATCTGATTGTTTTCTCATATTTGGGAAGTTTTCTGCTATTGCTTCTGCCCATATTCTTTTTATATTATTTGTATTGACTCCTTCTTTCTAATTGATTCCTATTAATCTCACGTTGATCATTCTTGCATCATCTTACAGATGTTGAATTATTTTTTCCTACATCCTGGCTGTTTTTAAGAGATCCTTTCTTACCTTTTCACTAGTTGTGAGTGTGTCTTCAAGATCTGAGATTCTATCTTCACTTTCATTCATACCATTTTGCCAGCTTGTGATTGAGATTTTATTTTCTTGTATATCTCTTTGATAGTGTTTCAGGCGATCTATTTCTTTCTTATATTGCTCAGTTATGCAATCCATCATTTTTCTATTCTCCTCTAATTTTTTATCAATGTCTTCTTTAATATTACTTAAGTCTTTCATTATGGTTACCCTTTCTCTCTTTAGTTTGGCAATTATTTCTGCTCTTCTCTTCTCTTTACCTTTCTGCATTTGTTCCCCTACTTTAGATGCTATTAATTTAGACATGTCTTTTTTTTTCTTCAGGTGTTATTTCTGTTCTGCTTTGCTCCATACGTTTCTACAATTGTTTTTCCACTTCAGATTCTATTAATTCATGCATGTCTTTCTTTATTTCAGATGTTATCTCTGATCTGAGTTGCTGTATATGTTTTTGTAGTTGTCAGTCTACCTCAAATTCAGAGTTTTTGGCTGCATGATTCCCATTTTCTTCCATGGTTCCGTCTCCTGTATTTGGTTTGGGTGGGTTTGGGCCCTGCAACTGCATCTTACTCCTTGTCGTTATCGTTTTGTATGGCAGTGATCTCTGTACTTTGGTGAAGTTATGCTGTTAGCATCTATGGGAGTTTGTTCTGGATCCACCAAGCTTGTTCCCCTTCAGTGGTGCCTGGGTGAGAGTTGCAGCTTGGGCTGCTTGCTGCTGTGAGGCCCTGTAGGTCTGCACTGTGGGTGGAGTCAGAGCTCTGGAGTTGAGTCTGAAGATGGACGCAGGCTGAGGGTCCTTACCAGGCAGGCCCAGGCAGGCCAGATGTGTTGGTGGATAGGTTTGGGACTAGAGCCCAGGCGGGAAGAGCCAGAAGATGGAGGCAAGTTTGGGGATCCTTACCCAGCAGGCACTTGGGTCAGACCAGACAGCGAATGGGTTCAGGACTGGCAGGAGCACAGGCCAGACCAGACGTTGCATGAGTTCAGGACTGGACTTCAGGCAGGAAGAGCCAGGAGATGGAGGCAGCTTCGGGGATCCTTACCTGGCAGGCATGCAGGTCAGACCTTTCCATGAGACTCTGAGCAAACAATTTAGATTTAAACAATAACATCCATTCATGCCCCCAAAAGACTCATGTCCATATTATTACATGAGATGTCTTTCTTTAGTCTATCTCTAAGAGTTGTCAAAGTGTTGATAGTTCCAGCATTGTCAAAAAGTTAAGTCTAAAGTCTCTTCTGTGTCTTAAGGTAAACTCTTAACTGTGAGCCCCTATGAACAATACAAAAGAAAGTTTACTTTTGACATATTATAGCACAGAGTAAGAATCACCATTCCAAAAGGGAAAAGGGACACATAGAGGAACTACACTGCAGCAGGCCTGAAAACCAGCAGGACAAACATTAAATCTTATAGTTGCACATCTAACAACCATACCACATATTAGTAGGATATGAGTACCAGACGGATATGGGCAGCCCCATCCCTATGACATTGTTGGATGTCACCTCTAGCTTCTCTCTTGGACTGGCTCTACTCACTGCTTGTAGCTTTTTTGGCAGACATTTTACATTTTTGGCACCTCTAACTTCCAGGGGTCTCTACTGTAACTTTGGCTCGCACACTTCTATGTATCACTCTCTCAGGAGCACTTTACGTGGCCTCCCAGGCCTTTCTTCAAAACTGGATAAAGTTTGCGTGACTCCAAACTTCTCATATTTTTATATGGCTGAAAACCCAATGAAGTACTTAAGGTGAAGTACTTGGCTTCTTTTTAATGTTAATATTTTGAGTAACCACACTCTCTTGGCCCCCAACATTTTAAGTGTTTTTTTCTTCCTGGTGAAAATGTAAATTTTTAATATCATTTAACTTTGATGTTTGCTTCTAACTCTCACTGCATATCTAGCTAAAAGTGGCATATATCCATGTCACAGCCTAAATATTGGACTGTCTTTTAATATTTCCTGCCAGATAGATTATTTACTCTTAATCTTAGTCTCTTAATCTTAGTCTCAGGACATGAGCAAAATTGAGACAAACTTTGTGCCAGAGTATAACATATATGGCCTTTAGTCCAACTACCAATATAGCTCTACTTCTCAAATTAAACTTGGCTTTACTATCTACATTTCTATTAACATTCTATTAATCCTATTAACATTTTGAGCTCTGGGAAGTACTGTTCATCAAGCACAGTTCATAATAACCTGCAGCTTCTTGTAACTTGCATTTCTAAATTTTACAAACTCTTCCTACAAACCAATTTTAAAGGCTTTTAAACAATACGATCATGTATAGTCATAGCAATGGCCCCACTCCTGGTACCAATTTTTATATTATTCATCTTTCTATCACAGAGACAGAAAAACTCAACATCCTTGGCTCACAGTTTCTAATGGGTTTAGTCCGTAATCCTCTGGGTACAAAGTAAAAACAGAATGATTGAAGAGCCTATCTAAGGGCAGCTGTTTATCTCATAGTAGCCAAGAAGGGAAGGAGGAGATGCCCCAAAGACATGAGGAGATGGAGACAAGAATATATCCTTTTGGGTCATACCAATGTCTTACCTTTTATGACTAGGCCATACCTCTGATTAGCACAGTGTTATAGCTTATCTCTAGATGGCTCCCAAAGGCTTTATGTGCTCATAGGTGGGCCTTCAGAGGTGGCTGGATCTAGGGAATGTCAATATGGAATATGGGTGTGTAATAACTGGATTAATCCATTGATTGGATTGGCATGATTGTAGGTGTGACCAAATAGATTTATGGCAGACAAAAGACCTGCCCTAGATCATAGTGGCACCAGCTAGTGGACTTGTAATGTAAGTGAAACAAAGGAAGTGAGGAAAGGTGAGTTATTTCTTTTTTTTTACCTTCCTTGCCATTAACTGTTTCTCCTCTACCATGCCCCTCTGCTGTGCTGCCCTTCTTTGGAACCAGTCAACTAAAACCTCTATATACTGTCAGCTAAAATAAACATTTTCTCCTTCAGCTTAAGGGTGTTGGGTATTTCATCCTAGTAGTGAGAAAAGTAGCTAAGACACATAGTAAAGTATGAAATTAGCAATTAACTAACCTGCTGGTGAGGATGGTGGACACATAATCTAATCACTTTTTTAAAGTACCACCTCTAAAAATAAGACTTTTTTATTTATTTATTTATTTATTTATTTATTTATTTATTTTATGTATTTGGTCATTGCAGAGTCTCACTGTGCAGCTCGGACTCATGGTGACCCTGCTGCTTTCAGCCTCCCCAGTGATGGGATTACAGATGTGTGCCACTACACCTGACTCTGTGGCCAGATCAGCCTGTCCCGGGGATGGAGCTGGCATAGAATGTGGTGCCAGGGATCAAGCCATTGTCCCTATGCTTGCCTAAGCTTGCCTAAGCAGGCACTTTAGTCTGCTGAGCTATCTTGCTGGCCCTCTGAAAATAAGACTTTTGGAGGACATTTTAGATTTGATCCATAACACCATCTGGCCAGATACTCTAAAGAACTTGATATTAGGCAGTCTCAGAAACAACAGTGATGGCTAGGTACAGAGTCCCCTACAAATCAAGTGACTCTGAAAGAAGGACAAGGTTGGAGAAGTCTTGCACCCAGAGCAGCAGCTCCTACCCTAGAAGGTTCTGATTAATCATAGCAATGAAGTAGAGGTGACAGAATAATGCCAGGTCAATGCAAACAAGATTTGGTATTCAAAAGTATCCAGATTGGTCTGGCAAATGATAGCTCAGGGCCAGGCTGGGACCCAGCTCACTCCATTCTGGAAAAAAGCTGGTAAAACTTGGAGAGTGTCCACCTGGGTATGTAGAAATGCCAAGTGCTATATGCGCCACCCAAATGTGATTTATTTGCCTAGCATTTCCAGCAATAGTACCTTTCCCCAACCAACACTGTGAGCACCACCAGTGTCCATCTAACAGATCCAACCTGCCCACTGCAACATGTAGTGACCAAGGACCTCTAGATCACTTTCCCAAAAGCCCTCCACCCCACCTTGGTCTCAGCCAAAAAAACCTGGGATCTTAAATCTAATTGACATTTAATTTTCTAACTTTAACCTTGACATTCCTATAAGATGATGATAAAATGGCAATTATCATTAAGCATACCTTACTCTTCATATAGTCCTTCATCTGATTCACAAACCAAACCCTAAAAGTATTAGAACAATAACTCTAAATCCCCTCCATTCACCCGTGTGCACCAGTACCCTACTCACACTGAGCAACAAGAATACCACACCTCCAAGACTATCACTGCTTGTCACACATCTTAGAAGTTTACAGGAGAACCTGTATGGCTTTGTAGATAAGAAAGCAACTTCAGTTCATGTCTTTATGATACTTCCCAAAGACATCTAGTTGCTGGTTCTGGCCATTTGGTGCAGGATAGGTGGGGAACACTGGCAATGTGGCCCGGGGAAAGATATTTCAGTTCAAGGCCAGCCCAGCATCTGAGCTTCCTTGAATGGTGTCATCACTGGAGCAAGTCTATTGTCAGGGTGCCAACCTGCTTGACTTAGCATCTTCTCCCCTCCTCAATTACCCTTGCCATCCTCATTTACTCCTGACCAGAGCTGGCATATAAACGGGGAGATCCTGGAGCAGAGAATGCTGGCCCTGGCACCATCTTAGATCAGGATGTCTGATCTCAGCTCTAGAGGTAACATGCAGGTGCTATGCAGTCAGATCTCACTATGGGGAGAGGTGAGCAAGATCTTCAGCTGCTACAAGGCCCAGATAAAGGCCAGATATCTGGCAAACCACATTCTGCCTGTTTTAGTCAGAGTTCTCCAGAGACACAAAACTAATAGCAGGGAGAGAGACAGAAACAAAGAGATGGATTTATTATGAGAGGTTGGCTCCTGTGATAATAGAGGTTGTGAAATTCTACAGCCTCTGCCTGCAAGCTGGAGACCCAGAGGTGTGGTTTAAGGGCCCAAGAGCTGGACAGCTTATCATACAGGTTTCATTGAGTCTGAAATCCTGAGAAATGAGAACATTAGGGCCAGAACACCAAGGCCACAGCTCAGTATTCAGACAGAGAGAGAGCACCAGTCCAATCATCCTCTTTCTCTATGCTCTCTTCAGGCCCTTGTTGGATCCACTGGGGGTGAACCACCTGCTGTACTCAGCTCACCAACCAATGTTAATCTCATCTAGAAATACTCTCACACATCCAGAAATAATGTCTCATCAGTTCTCTGGGCAGCCCGTAGTCCAGTCAAGTTGACTCATAAAATGAACCACTATCCTGATGAAGTCAGCTGCTCGGTCAATCAGGAGGCAAACATGGGAAGCTTCATCAGTTGTACTGGCAAACTTGGGAACCATACCTTCAGTGTCAGGGACTGAACACTATATCTGTTTCTGGGCTGTTAAGTATCTCTCAAAGTTAAGGACAGATTCTTCCACAGCTGATTCATTTAACTTAAAGAAATACATCAAGGTGTCATTCAGGTCAATGCCAACATCTCTCTGAAGAGGTTGTTCATGGATAGCATGGAGCACAGCTAAAGGGCCTAAGGGCTTTATTATGGATTTCAACTTTCTGAAAAGCATCCGAAGGACAGTCTTCAGATTGCAGGGTGAGTAGTGCTTGATCCTTTTGATCATTCATTTATTTATATTGAGCACCACTTATGTACTAGACCCTATCTTAGATCCCAGGGATGCAGCACTGATACAAGAATCAATGAGCAGCTGGAAAGAAAAGAGCCCACTTAAGATAATGTGAATTAAAACATATTAACTATAGTCTTTGGCAGCACTGTCAAAGCAACTTCTAGACTGAGCTTTCAAGAATGAGTAACTCCTCAACTATCCTGCAGGATTGGGCTGTTGGTGGAGGGCCTGCCATGCAGAGGATTCTTCAGTGGTCCCAAAGCCACTGTCTTGGCTGTGGGACCACTCTGTTTCTGCAGAGACCCAACAAAACAGATGCCTAGTGCTCTGCCTCAGTCACAGACATGTGAATTGGCACACAAGCCCAAGCCTTGCTGTGTCTCCAATTAATGAAACCAAAACTGTCTCCAGAAGCCTAACTGCCTACCACATAAGCCAATTCTCTGTATTCATCACAAGTGATCAACAAGACTAACCCAGTTCCTAGCTTGAAGTCTAGATAAGGAAAGAGCTATTAAAGATCCAGTTAAATAATCAATCAACTAAGGAGAATCAGAAGTTTCTGAAGCAAGTAGAGGATGCTATGACAGACTGAGCCAGCTAGGAAAATCAGAGGTTTGTCTAAGGAAATGGTTGAAGGTGTGGAAGTAGTGGAGGCAGGGGGCTTGGCATGTATGTAGGTTCAGAAGCCGGAAGGAGCACCGCGTGTGCTGCCCATGTGGCTGGAGTCCAGAGGATGCAGGGAAAGTGCTATGTGAAACTGGAAAGCCAGTCTCCCCATGTGTAAAACTGGCAGTAGTCCATGGCTGGTCAACAGTGGGCTGAGCAGGTGAGAATAGCCTGTGTGGCACCCTGGAGAAGCAGACAAACCCAGAAATCTCAGTAATAGTTACCACTCACCTTGCACTTGCTAAGTGTCAAGCACTACTTGAATTTTTCATCAGTTTTGTCACGTTTTCAACACTGGGCTCTTAGCTGTCCCATTTCAAAGGAGAAAGCTGAGGCCCAGAGAGACTGAGGAAGTGACATGGTCACAGCCCCACAGCCAATAAGTGGCAGAGACATGCTTCAAAGTGCATATAGCAGGGCTTGAAATCCTATGCCCTGTGTCATACCAGTCCTGCAACAAAGGGGGGCAGAGGTTTGAGCCACATGGCAGAGGGCTTTGAATGTCATGGTGAGAAGCTTATAGAAGTGCTGTTAAAGTAGAATTAACAGCATAAGACAGAGTTCAGTAAATAGCAAATGAGCGAAGCAATGGAAATATGCTAAAGGGGCCTGTAGCAGATGCCACTGCTGCCTGTCTAGCTCCCCACCTGCTCCCTGCCAGTGTGCATGGTCCTACCTCCTAGCTGACAATACCTCATCTCTTTTCCTGAAAGTTCCTCTGGCCAAAGTCTGCTCTGCCCACCCATTCAGCAAGCAACGCTTGGCAGGGAATTCCCAGCAGCCCAAGGGCAGCCCTCCAGCAATGACTGATAAGAAATGAAGGATAAACAAGCCACCTACCTTGCACCAGGAATGGGATAACTGCAAGGCTTATGTTCCACAGTGATTCTCCTAGTTTCCCTGTGGGACTAAGCTTTAGTCACCCAAAGTAGTTATTTGCTTGATAGTAAACCCTGAATTGCTGTCTTCCTTGCCCTGTCCCACGTCCCCACCTCTTATGAGCGCTTCACAGAGATGGCACCCACATAGACTGCTCACACTCAAAGCCTTGTCAGAGAAGGCAGGATTGAGAATAGGCACAATTCCAACAACAAGACAGGTCTGTGGCAGGTATCATCCCAGGTGAGGGACTCATGGGAAGCAGAGGGTCTGAAGTAGCCAGCTCATTACTCAGGCCGGCAACAGTGGATGTGGCTCACCAGCCAGGGCCCAGGCCTAGCCTGAGCCCCTGCCCTGTCAGAATCTTCACCTTATTCCCACACCAAGCCTCAGCCATCCCCAACAGCTGAGCATTCTCAGGTGTCCCAGCTGTATCGGTAAAGAACATAGAGCTTCAAAGCTCTGTTTGAAGTTGGGGCTATACTATACCTCATCCAACAAAGGTCACAGGGAAAATGTCACATAACTTGGCCATTGCCAGCTTCCTGACCCTCCTCCTATCACAATCTAGGCCTACAGGGACATGTTTGATGTGAGACCCGCTTTTATTGAGTCAGTGGAGGGGATTTTTCCCCACCTAATTAAAGGATGGAGGGCTTCTCCTCTCTCCTCTGAAAGAGACGCGTGGTGTGTGATAGTCACTGAGTATTAGCATCCCTTCCAAATCATATACTGAGATCCTAACGCACAATGTAATGATAGTAGGAGGTGGGATCTTTGGTAGGTGATTAGGATATTAAGGACCATGTCCTCATGGACAAGATTGATGCCCTTATGAAAGACAACCTTGAAAATTCAGATACTATTGACAGGAATGCAAATAAGTACACCATTATGGATAATAGTACGGAGATTCCTCATGAAACTAAAAGGAGATCTCAAATATGATTGGTTATGCCACTTACGAGTACATTTTAATGGAAAAGAAATTAGAACACCAAAGCAACATGTACATGCCCGTTTGTTGCAGCATTATTCACAGCAGTGAAGATATGGAATCAGCCAAGGTGCCCATCACTGGATGATTATGCAAAGAAAATATGGTGCATATACACACGATGGAGTAATATTCAGCCATAAAGAAGAGGGCTTAGGATATTGCACAGTGGCATAAATGCATGCCTGCAAGTGTGAGGTCCCAAGTTCAATGTCTGATATGAAGAAGAAGAAGAGGAAGAAGAAGAAGAAGAAGAAGAAGAAGAAGAAGAAGAAGAAGAAGAAGAAGAAGAAGAAGAAGAAGAAGAAGAAGAAGAAGAAGAAGAAGAAGAAAGAAAGAAAGAAAGAAAGAAAGAAAGAAAGAAAGAAAGAAAGAAAGAAAGAAAGAAATGAGGGTGCTAGAAAAAACCTGCATTGCTAGGAATAAACGACTAAAGGCAATTCTAGTACCAGCAAAGAAAGAAGAGAGCCAGAGAGAAAGCATCCATCTCAGAAATCACGACAAGCACGGTAACAAAAATATGTATGGTAAATGTCACTCTGATGAGGTCTGACACCACAATGAGAAAGATGTTACGGGCCAATGGAGAAGATGCAGTCCTTGCTATAAAGTGGCAAAGAACTCAGGTGAGTCACATTCATGATTTGCAATGTCTAGTGCAAAATACAACTTGTGAGTGTTGAAGTTAGATATTTGGGTGAAATGATTCTAAACAAAGGGCTGAAGTTATGATTTGGCTCCTCTTAACTATATCTAGTAAAATGGGAGAAACAAAAAATGACTTATAGACTGAAATTTAAGGCCAAATAGCTAGACCTTAAGATCTGAGAAATTCTAAGCCTATTCATACCTCAGAAAGTGAAAGGACATGATCACAAGACAATCCTAAAGATGTACTCACACAATGATTTTTATAAGGAAATTCATATAGACACACTCCACAGGCCTCCGCAGGCATCTCAGTAGAATCCAAGTGCTATCCTTTTGGACAAAGGAAGAATAACCCGGAAGGAAATTCCTCAGTCTCAAAAAAGGGAACTATCACCTTGATTTCTATATCCAGATGGTCTCCACACAGGGCTCTGGGCAAGCACCAATGAAAGCCATGGTGCACAACCCCTGCCAAGCAATGCTTCAGGGAATGGACCACTGCCCAGTGGGCAGAAAGGCACAATGTTCAACCAAAGAAGGTTAGTCTCAAGCCTTAAGATTTCACAGAATTTGTCTTTTAGTCTGACCTTAACTTGAAATTCATTACCTCTTCCTTCTTTCTTACATGTTTCTTTTAGAATAGAAGTGTCTTTCTTAAGCCTGTGCCACTGCTGCTTTTTGGAAGCACATGGTTGGTTTCACAGGTTCCCAGATGCAAATCAGTTTGCCTCAAGATTAATCAGACCTTGAATCTCACCTATATCTGAATGTTTGTCTCCCTCCCCTCCCTCAAATGCATATGTTGAAATCTTAGCCTCCAGTGCTATGGCATTAGCAGGTGAGGCCTTTACCAAATGACTGTCATGAGACCTAACTGTTCAGGAATGTGGATTAGGGACTTTACGGAAGAGAGTTCATGACTCTCACCATTTCTGTCAAATGATGACATAGCAAGAAGCCTGGGATCCAGGAAGCAGCCCTTGTCAGCCACTGAATCTGCTGCCCACATTAATCCTGTATTTGCTAGCCTACAAAACTATGAGAAATAAAGATGTGTGGTTTATAATGCTTACAGTTTATAATATTTTCCTATAGTAGCCCAAGCTGACTAAAACAGCATGGCAGATGGTATTTTCCAGAAGTCGCTGAAAAAAACCTATGTATCCCATTCCCCTTGCCCTCCTGATACTGTGGCTAATGTTCCTCCCAGAGGAGCATCCTCCCCTAGAATCTGAGGAGGACCAGGCTGTAGTGAAGATGATGCACTATGACTTCTCCAAGGTGAGCTCAATACAAGGATCCAGTTCCCACCTGTTTATCCATTTCTTCAGAAGCTCACTCTGAGAAGCCACGCCTCACATGAGGAGGCCCAAATCAACTCATGAAGAGAGTCCACATAGGCATCCGTGGAGACAGAGAAACAGCGGTCCCCAGGCAACAGACAGCATCAGATGGCTCCAGTTCTTAGGCTTCAAGGCTTCCAACCGAGGTCCCAGAAACAAACTGTCATTGTCTCTAGGTCCTGTTCACATTGATTGGATCCACAGAAACTATGCGAACAAGAAATGATTACTGTTGCTTTCATCCACTCAGTTTGGAGATAATTTTTCATGTAATCATATTACTATGGTTTAAACATGAAGTGTTCCCCCAAAAAAATCCCCTTTATAGAAGGCCCTAACTTCATCAATGAGTTGAGTCATTCCTAAGTTCATAGCTGAAAACGCTATGAAGAGTTGAAGAACAGTTGGCAGTAGGCCACTAGGATGTGCCTTTGAAGGTGTATCTGCTCCTTGGCCACTGCCCCACACAAACACAAGCACAACTATCTCCATTCAAATCATAAAACCAAAGTTCATAAGCCAAGGTACCACTGTACATGCGATATCAGACAGAAAACCAACCTTCATTTTGGTTCTTGAGGTGGCAACATGGAGGGAGCACTGACTTGAGAGTGTGATGACACGGATTTCTTTCTATATTTGTCCCACAGCAGCTCCTGGAGAAGCTACACAGCTACACAGCCCATAGGGAACCAGTGGCAGCTGTGATCCCAATCTCAGAATCTGCCTTTCACCTTCCTCAATTTACTCCAGCCCTCCTGCTTTGCTATCCTGGAACATACCAGGCCTGCACTCACGTCAACACCTTTGCACTTACTTTTCCCCTCCCTGGAATGCTCTTCCCTCCAATAGCCTAGGCTTATGCTCAGAAATACTCTCTTCCATTCTCCCTCCATGTAAGGCAGTATTTTTTTTCTCTAAGGTACTAACTAGACTCTACATTACATCTCCATTTGTATATTGCTTATTGACTGTCTTCCTTCACTAGAATGTATGCTCCCTAAGGACACGGATGTTGCTTTTATTCAGTATTTCATTCCCAACAATCGAACTAGTAACTGACACATAGCAGGCACTATGGATACTTATGGATAGGTAAAAGGTCTTTCTAAAGTGTTGCTTCAAACTCATGGAACAATTGCCCTTGAGCCTATGGATAAAGACTTCTAGAGCCCCTCGTGATCTGACATAGGTATACTTCTGGTGACTTACATATCTATTTTAGTGGGGGTGGGGAGATAGCTCCATGGCACAAGTGCCTGCCTGGCAAGTGCAAGATCGTGAGTTCAAACCCTGATCCTGCAAAAAGATAAATAAATAAGCATATATATCTTAGTTTTCTCTCATTGCTGACAGAAAAACCCACCACCCAAAATTAAGGAAGAAAAGCTTCATTTATCTTACAGTTCATGAAGTTTTCAGTCCATAATCAACTGGCTCGGAGGCATGATGGTGGGGCACAGGGGCAACACTTCAAGGAGGCAGAAGACATCAAAAGCAGCAAGATTGAAGGGCGTTTGAGTTAAGCCTTTTTTTATCCCTTATATTGTATGCAGATTACTGCCCCCACCTCACATGTGCGCAACTTATAGGGCCAGCGTTACATTCACACCATCTCCCTGCCCTCTTCTTGCACAGGACAAAGGCATTTACAGAATGAGATGTTTACTGGCCAGGTGGTGAATGGCTTTGGTACACTTCTAAGCTTCTCAAGTTAATACAATGTATCAACCAATACAATCCACACCTTGTCAATTCGGCAACCAGACACATTTCTTTAAACAGATTTTGAGATACAAAGACATGCTTGTTTGTATCATTTCACAATTTGGACATTGAAACACAAGTTTAACAATCCTTAAGGACCAGTATTAAGCCCATCAACATTATATAACATTAGAACCTAAACATTTTGCCCCTGGCCCCCCAAAGACTCATACACATCCCTTTATACACAAAGCATTTAGTCCATCTCTAAGAGTTGCCAAAGTCCTAAGAGTTCAGCATTGCTAAAAACTCCAAGTCCCAAGTCTCTGCCTAGATGCAAGGCAACTCTAACTGCAAGCCTCTGTACAAATGAAAAGTTAAACACTTCCAACATTCAATGGCACATATTAAACATTCTCGTTGCATAGTTACAATCATTGCAATACAAAGGATTAAGACAAAAGCAAGTCCAAAATCCAGCAGAGCAAGCATTAAGCCCTGTAGTTACACATCCAGCTTCTGAAGCAATCTGTGACAAGTTGTGAGCTCTCAAGGGCTTGAGCTACTCCACCCCTATGGCACTTCTGGTGGGTATAGCTCCCACAGCTTCTCTCTTAGGTCAGCTTTGTTTCTTCCATACTGCTTTCCTTAGATGATCTACATTTCTCTTTTCCAAAGTTCTGGGGTCTCCACAGAACGTTTGGCTTCTCACAGGCACACTGCCTCACCTCCCAAGCCTTTGAGATCAGGGTCAAAACCTTTCTAACCCCATAACTCTTTTTTTTATGAGTTTAGGAATATGTATACAGGGTGTACAGGGTCTCACTATGCAGATCATTTTCTTAGTAATTCTCCTGTTTTAAGCCTCCCAAGTGCTGAAAATATAGATGCACACCACCACATTTAGTCTCAACCACCGTCTCAGTGCATCCGGGGGGTGGAGGGCAGCATGGCATGCCAGGGATCAAACACTGGGTGCTGTGCTCTGCTGAAGCAGTAACCCCCTAACTCTTGTATTTTGCATGCACCTAAGACCAATGTCATGTGGATGATGCCAAGGTCCACTGCCAGCTGCAGCAGTAGCCAGGCTTTCCTCTCTCTTGGGGATAGAGGTCAAGTGCCTGGATCAGCAAGCACTCTGAGTGCAACTCTGATGAACAAATTTTCTGTGTTGCTACCATTCTGGAACCTGGAGCAACCATCACTATTCTGGAGCATGGAGTTCTGCAGCTTTCTCCTCAAAGTAAAGTCTCTCACTTCTGCAATTTTTCAGACTTCAAAGGGTGGAGTACTGCTGCTTCTTGTGATGCCTTCAGACCATCTTTTCTATTCTATTGTTCCCTCTTAACTAATCAAGATCTCAACTCTATCTCTGTTCTCCACAGCTTTACTACAGCTGCCTTTCTAACCAAATTCACATTTTAAATCATCTTGCTGGGCTCTTTGCTGTAGATTCTCAACATAATCTGCCTAAAATCCCCAGCAGCAGCCATGACACAGTCTCAACATTCAGTTGCCATAAACTTTCTTCTGCCAATTTAGTCGGCTACCCATAATCTTAGTCTCTGACAAAGTCTCTGGACAGGAGAAAAATTCAGACAAGCTTTCTGTCAAGCCATAACACACATCATCTGGAGTCCAGCATCCAATGCAGTCCTCCTTCCTAGCGGAAACCACTCAAACCAGATCTTTACCCCAGAGTTTCTGTTGGCCTTCTGGTGTTTTGTGCTCTGACCAGAATCTCCCATAAAGAACAGGCTAAGATATTCTAAATCTACTCTTTCAGGCAACATCTGTAAAGCTTTCCAAACTTCACACAAGCCCATTTCCAAAGACTCTTGAACCACAAAGTCAGGTAGTCACAGTGATGGCCCCACTTCTCTGGTACCAAATTCTGCCTTTGTTACTTTTCTCTTGTTCCTGAGACAAAATACCCACCACCCCAAATTAAGGAAGCTAATATTTATTTAGTTCACATTTTGTGGAGGTTTCAGTGCATAATCAGCTGGCTCCAAGGCAGGATAACATAGCACAGAGGCAATAATTCAAGGTGGTAGAAGACAGTAAAAGTAACAAGAGCAAAAGGGGGTGGGGTAAATCTCTTCTCTCCTTCATATTGTATGCAAGATACCTCCCCAAGGTAAGTGTAGCATTCACACCATATCTCTGTCTTCCTCTTGCACAAGATGAGGATGTTTACAGAGTGAAATGTTTGGTGGCCTCCTGCTAAACAGCCTAGTTAAAATTTTAAACTTCTCAGGGCCAGGGAGAGATAGCTCAGTACAATAAGTGCTTGTCTGGCAAGCACAAGGGCCTGAGTTCAATCCCTGGTTCTACAAAAAAAAAAAAAAAAAAAAAAAATTCTCAAGTTGACACAAAATATCAACCATTACAACATCCCATTTACCTCCATCCCTCAAACACATGTTATCATGCACAAAACACAAGACACGCAGTGATATACAAATGTACATGTTCACAGAACACAAGCATGTGCATTATGCACACAAATACACACAGATACTCCTACCTCTCCATGAACATACCCATGTACACACAAGCAGCCATATACCCAAGCATACCAGAATAGACGCATATATACACAAAGACACACAGAGATTTTTGTACACACTCACACACTTTCTATCCTATAATGCATTCATTTCTGGGGGTTTCCCAGTCTGCACTTGCCACACTCTCTACCTACCTATTCTTTTTGAGCCACCTGTGATTCTTCTGTGCCAGCGAGTCAGTATAACATGGTAACAAAAGTCATGGACTAGAACCAAGTAACTTGAATTCAAATTTGGGCTTTGCTACTTGCTAGTTGTACAAGCTTAAATAAATTACCTAGCCTCTTTGTGCCTTGGTTGGGATGCTGATGGTGAGAGCACCTCCCTCACAGGGTCATGATGAAGCACTTAGGACAGTGCCTGGCTTGTAAAGAGATTGCTGTTATATCTCAACCTGCCTGAGATTGCATAGAACGCTCCTCCCAGGACTCCTTAGCACCCAATACATTGTCTGTGGGGACCGTTAGCCACCTGTTCACTGCCTTTTCCTTCAACACAGTTGAGTGGCCACAAAGAGTGCCCTATGTGATCAGAACCCCATGCCTCAGACCTGCACCCCAACAAGTATTTGCTGAAGTGTATAAAATGCTCTTGGGTGGACCATTTAAAGCTGTACGGGAATGTTGCTTTCTCTGCTATAAAGATCACTGGACTGGAAATTTTCTAATGTCCTTCCAGGTCAAATGTTCTGTAGTTCTTTAGTTCCATATATGACCCTCTATGTGAAGAATTGCCTTTCTTTATTATGCCAGGACTATAATCAGTAATTTTGTGAAATCTCTTTTCAGCTCTTCCAGATCTTTTCCAAAGGGGACTTGCAAAATGATGAGTATAGAGGGTCTTTAGAAATGAGTTTAGTCTTGACCTTCCACTGTGGAGACCCAAAGACCATAGAAGCCTTGCTTGAGGTCACTCAGCAAGCTAATGGAGGAACCAGAGCCACAACTCCGGGGTCAGAGATTATGACACTTTTTTTTCTGCACAAAAATTGTTCTTAGGAAAGATTTCTTTAGAAAAGGCGTAATAGTGTGTACTAGAAAAATTTCATTAGAAAATTGAGGCAGGCGTGAGTCATAATTCTTTAAAGTGTCACATGATGCTTGTGCTGTAACAATATATAAAAATAACACCAGTGAAATGCTTTGATGAATTCTTGCAAATGACCAGACACTGCAACAGACACTTGACATAATTTTCTCACTGAAATCTCCTACTGATGCTTTGAGAAAGATACCCATTTTATAGATAAGAAAAAATGAAGCTTAGAAAAGACATTTTCTCAAAAATACTCATGCAGTAAGCTGTAGAACAGAGCTCTGAACCACTATGGTATGATTATAGCTCCAAACACCTAATGACATGCCAGCCCCTTCTGTCAGAGTGTTACTGAAACATTCTCTCGAATATTCCTAGACTAATGCATTTTGGAGAAATGAGTTTACACCAAAAAGCATGGGCTGTGCATCTCTGTGCTGTAACTTTTTCTCTTTTCCTTTTTGATGATGACATACTATGTAGATAATGTGCATTGCTGTACCCATCAGAAAAATGGATTCCAGAAGTCACATGTTGTATAAATCAGCTATTGCTTGGCAAGAAAAGCACCCAGAACTCAGCAGTATATGACAAAAAGCATGTACAGTCATAGGGATCTGCTGTACCTTGACCAGTCAGCTGGTCTAAACTGCACAGAATTCCGATTAATGGCTTCACATCAAACTTCCTCACATTTTAAGGTTCTTTTGAGATCAGCTGGCTCTATGAGGCAGGTTGGCAAGTGGAAACATTTATGGCTTCTGCTGGGAACTGGCAGGTCATCATTTCTGTCTATATTCCAAAAGCCACTGCAAGTTGCCCAGGCCAGCCCGACATCAATAAGGTGGAAAAGAGACCCATCCGTAATGGAAGGAATAGCTCTGGGAATGGATGGAAGAGAGGCAAGAAGTCGGAGACATAACTATCATATTGTTATTTCTTATTAAAAAAATTAAAAAAAGAAGTTGGAGACAGTGAAATAACCGACTACAGGGCTTATTCAAAAATTTAACAAAAGCCAGGCATGGTGGTACATGCTTGATATCTATCCCAGCACTCTGAGAATCTGAGGCAGAAGGATCACAAGTTCAAGGCCAGCCTGGGCAACTTTATGACTTAGTGAGACCTTGTCTCAAACTAAAAGATAAAAGGGGACTGAGGATGTAGCTCAGTGCAAAAGCACCAGGTTCAATCCCCTATACCTTAAAAAAAATAGCAAGGTATGAAATTACCAAGATTTTATCTCATGAAGATGGAGTGGGAAGAAAACTAGTGTTTCCTTTGTTTCAAGTGCTAGCACAAGATGTCCTGGTTCATTTGGAGTTGAAGCTCAAGGTTTCCAGTGACTGCTAAGAGAATCAGTGAATCTTCTTGGCTGGACAGGGTATGAGGACATGAGCAGACACCTAGGTGTCTTTTCAGATCACAATTAGTACAAGAATTACTGCCATGGAGTCAGAGAGATGTTCAGCACATAGCTTGTGTGAGAACAGCTGTGGCCTTATCCACTTTCAGGGCCATCTGAGGAAGCAGGTGGGCAAACCCAACTGCCAGACACCTGCATGCACTCAAATCGGTGGCCAGATGGCCATGTGGCCTCCTGTTATCCCACCTGCTTCTGTGGCTCCTCCCTCTTCCCTCATGAAGTAGTAGGGGGCCAGCTGCATGCATATGGGGACATATCATAAGGTCTGGACATCAGCTGAGTTATTCCTGCCCCAAGTACGTGTTACTCCCCCCTTCCCACACTTAGACAAACAAGCCACTCTACCTCAGGCTTCAGTTGCTCCACCTGTAACAGCAGATGTAAAGCCATCCTCAAGCTTTGTCCAATAGCTATGCACCCTGTGGACTAATGGAAGCAGCAGAATATTTCAAGGATGGCAGTAAGGAAGTGGAGCTTGGTAAGTGTGATGAGAGGGGAATCTGATCCTACCCCAGAGCCAGGCAAACCTGTACCCTGGCATGGTAGAGCAGGTCTATAACGTCAACATTCCAGCAGGCTGAGGCAGGAAACAGCAGTTCCATCTGAACCTAGGCAGCTTAGTGACTTAGTTAGCTTCTGACTCAAGATAATAAGAAAGAGCTCAGGATATACCTCAGTGCAAAGGCCATGAGTTCAATTTCAGGACTGTAAAAAGCATTAAAAGAGAAAAGAAAATTGTCCTCATGGTGATGCCTTCTTCACTGGAATGCACTGAGGACCTAAGAAGGAAGACCTGGACAATGGCTTCAGTATAATTCTGTGCTGAATTTCCTGCTATTGTGATCATATGTCTCTGGGGCATATGACATTCAGGTTGAACCTTATGTTGAAACTATTTAGACATCACCGGCAAGTGTGGAAGCCCTTAACATCAGGCCTACCAACTTGTCAATTCATCCATCCATCTGTACTCACATACCTGGGAATGTTTACTGATGCCTCACCCTGGGCTTAGCACAAGTCCAGATACAGTGGAAAACTGGATGAAATGCAGAAAGCCAGAATGCAGCTCAGTGGTAGAGCACTGGCCGAGTATGTGTAGGGCCTCAATTTCATCCCTAGCACCACAAAATTTAAAAAATAGGAAATAGAAATATAGAGTACAACCTATACCAAGGAAATCAGTGCCTTCAAGATCCCATGAATCTGAGGCCTGACAGGGATCCAAAAGATCCTGGGCTGACACTTTCCTGAGGCAAAGCTTCCTGCCCCGTTCCCCATCTTTGCAGTTGTGAATCTGCAGCTGGGACCTCAGTGCAGGCTGACCATACACATGGCCACTTTCTCCATGAGAAAAAGGTCTCTGCCTGATTTGGAGCTGAACCTAGGCTTTGTGTGACATTTGCCCCCTGGGACATTCACAGGCAGCTATTCCATCTCCCTTCAGCCTTGTCATCTCTGAGGTAGATATTTGAGGTCCCCAAACAGCCACTAGGACACCTGAGTGCCAACCTCTCACCACAGTACCTTTTTCGTATAATGTGGCAAACTGGGAGAAGTCACAAGACACAGTAGTGACAAATGTAGTGAACCTGTGCTTTTGAAATGATTTGTGCAACACTAGTTCCACAAGGCTAAGTAACTGGCTCCTTCTAGGGAAAGGAGAATGCAGGGGTCCCTCCCCTCAAAGGAGCTGAGGAAGCCAAGTCAATGGCAACCATTTCTGAAAGATCAGACAAAGCCTTTGAGAGGATAAGATTCACTGTGCCTGTCCAGGGGTGAGACAGTGCTGCATGCTCTCCAAACTTTTTGGCCTAGGACTCAACTCTATGCAAGCAGAATTTCAACAAGCCGTGTAGCTCCAAGAGCTCTTTAGATGACAGTGTTAAAATCCACGTGAGCTGAGCTATAGCACAGAGGCAAGAAAGCCCAGCCTGGGTTGGGCAGTTCACAGAAGCCACTGTGCCTGGAGGCACCTCCTGCAAACACCTTCTAAGTAAACTCTGCACTCCAGTCCCTGGCCCTGCTGTGCTTCCAGGGAGATCCAGCCACAGCCGATCATCTGGAGTGTCTCCCAGACACTGGGGCTTGGCTGTTTCAGAGGAGGTAGCATCTGATGGGCCAGAGAAAAAGAAGGAGGCAAAAGAGGACTCCAAAAGTGATAAGCAGCCCTGCTTGAGTTTGCCTTCTTGCCTTTTCCTGTCGGCCCACAGCTATCATCGGCCCAGACCTGCCCCTCTGTCAGCCTGTTTCTCTGAAAATGCTTGACTCTCTTCTCCCTCTTTTCACCTCCATTTCTGTTTTTCTTTCTTTCTTTCTTTCTTTTTTTTTTTTTTTTTTTTGTATTTTTGGGAAGGGTCTATAAGGTGTTTAGGATCTCACTCATAGGTGAGATCCTAAACATCTCATAGGTGTTTAGGATCAGGCTCATAGTGATCCGCCTGTTTACAGCCTCCCAAGAGCTTGGATTACATTTCTATTCTCCCTCCTTTCTCTGCCCTTCCTTCCTTTCACTCCTGTCCCCCTCTTGTTCTCTGCTCTCTCCTTGTCATCTCTGTCTCTCTGATGTGTCTCCAGCCCCACTATCCCCCCCCACTCACCTTGCCCCATCTTGCCTCAGTCTCCCCACTGCTTGGGGTTGCAATCTGCCCCAGGGTGGAAGAGGACTGTGGACCAAGTGCCCTGGGGAAGGAGACCAGGAACCTCTTGGTCACATAAATCGCTGGGCGGTGGCAGCAGAGGGGTCTGCAGCCCTCAAAGCCAGAGGAGTGTTCAGCAAGCCACCCCAGGCAGTGCAAGCCTCAGGGCCAAGCTCTGGAGTTCCCTTTCCCTTTTTGCTTCCTATTACCACAGGTGCAACCTCAGTCCCTCAGCCAACGTAGAGAGCTGGTCAGAGTAATTTGGTTTGGACACAGAGGAGGCCCCAGGGAGGAAGTAGCAGCCATAAATGAGAAGCCCAGGCCACTGTGCTGAGAGCATACCCCGTCCTCCATTCATGCAGAGCCTGGCGTCTCAGGCAGCTGAAAGGCATCGCTCTCCACTCCACACAGGAGGGACCAGAGCTGCAGCAGCCACAAATCACTAAGAAAAGTGCCAAAGAATATTTGCCATTTCTTGGAATGGAAATAAAATAAATAATAATAATCTATTCCGTGTATTTAGCCAAGACATATTCTCCGAAGAGCTCAGCATTCAAATTGATCGTAAGTCTCCAGGGTCTGGATATTTTTTAATTAAAATTTTTATTAGGGAAAATACAAATAAAAACAATGACCTCCCAAAGTGTGTTAATCAGGGGTCACTGCCTGGCATTGTCTCCATGTTTCTCTGTTGATTCCTTCACACTCTGGGAGGGTACAGCCTACTCAGTCCTGCTACCATGCCTGGGTAGCTGGTAAGCAGGGGACCTCAAAGCCCTGCACTGCCCTCACGCAGCTCCCAGAGTGTCTGCTGCCGCACACGCATCACATTCGTCACTCTCATCACAAGCTGGAGCCATGTTTACCATGACTGTGGGCCTATACTGAGTGCTTTCCATGCATGCACTTCCTTCCCTGTGTCTTCACAAAGCCTTCTGTTTCTGTTCCCACATATTTCAGGTCAGGACACCAAGGTTATGGGAGATTGCAAACCCAAGTCTGCCAGGCTTCTGGGCATGAGTTCTTCCTTCAAAGCAGGGTAACAGAGATACGGAAAGGGTGGATAGCTGTGCGAGAGACGGCACTATGGTATGGAACACACCCAGGAGAATCCAGCAAGTGTCACAGACCTGAACAAGACAGTGGAAACTGGGTTACCAACTCAAAGTCCTGCCTCAGCCTTATCCCACAGGGGCACTCTGGAGAATAAGTTACACCCCAGAATTTAATCTGGCTCCTGGCAATGGAACTAGGATGTCTTGACGTGGAGAAGGAAGTAGAGAAGGGACAGGAAACTTCCAGGCACTTCCAGTTCTCTATACCTTTGGAGAAGTGCCAAATTCCAGGATACACCCTGCGAAGGTCACAGTTGCTTGCAACACAAGCCTGTAAGGTGGAAAGGGACAAGTGTGGTAAATTTACCCAGCAACATATGTTGCCCATGGTCACCTCATGAACAAAGTCACCTCCCACACCCCACAGCTCACAGTCCTGGGCATGCGAAACACCCTCCCCCACTACTGTATTTGAGGATGACTAAAGCCCTCAGTACTAGCCCCTTCTATTCTGAGCACAATTGTCAATAGCCTGCTTCTACCCACCAGACCCATGACACAAGCCGCCAATCCGAAAGCTAAGGCGATGAGCCAAGTCAGCCAACCCATAGGTTAAAGAACAACCACACAGATGTTCTCAGTAAGGACTGGACTTTGGAAGTGGTGGGGCCTTCCAGGTCCCCTAGGCTCCTGGCCACTGCTCAGCACAGAGTGTGTATGAGCAGAAAGGCCAGGAGCCAGGAGGCAGAGCCCCAGAGAAGCCAGGAGCCATGTGCCTTCCAGCCCTGGCTCCAGGAGCCCAGCTGCTCTGTGGACTCTGGGCCTCGAAACTGCCAGCAGAGGCCTGGCAAACTCTGCTTTGCCTGTGGCCACTACAGGCCTTGCCTTGGGCAGTAAGCCAAGAGCCTGAGTCACAGGCATCTGTCTAGGAAGAAGCACAGATGTGGGGTCGGCCAACACAGACAGCGTCAGCAGTGGCGGAGCAGAGAGCAGGAGCCCACAAGCCCTTGCAGTGGGGACTCGAGCATGGTGCAAAGCACAGAAAGGCTGCTGGGAGGGCCTGCTTGGTCCTGGCAGCAAGCATCTTTCTCAGTTTACACTTGGTTACATGATCGTAAAATCGTCTCTACACTGCACAGAAATTTGTGCTCAACAGAACAGCCTGGGAGACACACACACACACACACACACACACACACACACACACACACACACTTTCCCACCCAAACAGCCATGTGTACATTGAGTTTCCATGTTGATGGGTGTCAATTACTATGCTCAATGAACTAAACTGTCTGTGGTGGCACATTTGAGGATAGACATGGCTGCACTATTGTGAACAAATAATGTTCAATAATAACAACAACAACAGAAAAACAAGCTGCAAACAGATATTCCAGGACAGCACAGCCACCGTAAAGTGCAGAAACATTCAGAATACCAAGGCTTGTGTTTGTGGATCCATGCACACATGGTACAAGTGTAAATCATTCCAGGATGACACACTGACCGCTATACTGCAGCAACCCTGAGAAAAGGAGAGGAAAGAGATTCGAGTTTTAGCTATATTTGGAAATCCGTACTTTATAAACACATGAAAGAAATATGGCAAAATGCTATCTGTCTAACCTCTATGGCAGGTTGAACGGTCTTTCATATTATTTCCAGTAAAGTTCTGGTTTGTTTCTTAATCCTAAATTTAGATTTAATGATTTTTTTTAAAAGTTCAACTAAGACCCAACCAAAAATGTTCACCCTACTGCTATTTGTAATCACCCTGGACTGGCAACAAGTCCCAATGTCTGTGAATGCATATATAAATAAATACATTGAAGAGATTGGTACAAGAGAATCCTGTACTGCAATGAAAACAATCTAGATACAGTGCTCACAGAAACAGACTGTGTGGCTCTTTTTACAGAAAGTTCCAAATGGGGGAAATCTTGGACTACTCTGGGGTTAGAAGTCAGGGCAGTGCTTGTGCACAAGGCAGGTAGGGACTAGAGGGGAACACCAGGGCTCTCTGGGGTGCAGGTCTGTGAGTGGTTATGTTCTGCTGGTGACAATTCATCCAGCAGACATTTAGGAAAGGAGTACATCTAATCATGATGTTCTATTTGAAGAAAATCTACATTAACTTTTTTTCCAAAAAAGTAAAAGCTAAGGCACATTCAACATGATGCTCTCAATGCCTATTACATGGAGGCCATTGTTGGACATTAATTTCTCAACTAGAATTTATCTATTGATCACCAGCATTGTAGCATACTCCATATAGGACATGAAATTACTGACCTGGAATAGCCTCTAAGTTGCAGCACTGTTTGGGGGCAGGAGGCTCTGTTACTGGCATTTCAGAGGAGGTAGCCATGAATCTTACTGCCCCTCCAATGGAATGGCCATTTTTAGCCCAGATCCCATCAGAAAGTGATTCACCCTATCCCCAAGGAAATTCAACTACCCCTCCCCACTCTTGCACAATGGAACAACTACAGTGAGGAACCAAGTGACCAGGTGAGGGAGACTACTAGGCAGCTCAGGGAAAAGGCCTACTTGTCAAGCCTTCAAAAGAACATGTCTGGTCAGATACCCCACCGACAAAGGCCCAAGTCCAGCTGAGCTTCTGAGCAAGGACCTAACAGAGGGCAGTAGAGGGAGAGACTAGGCAGCTGCAGCCTTTCACAAAGATGGGGATGGCACATACTTAGCTCATGGGCCCTCTATATACCTGCCACACCCCTAGCAGATATCACTAATCAACCAAGGCCTTTGAACCTCACAGGCCTCCTCAGTGCCCCTTTGGAAACCCTAGAAGCAAAAGGTCTGGCAGAGTCTCTTCCCCATTACCTGGACTAACAGTGGAGCAGGAGCCAGGGGATTAATGGTGCAGGGAAGAACAGTTGAGATCAAATGCACAACACCCTGTGGATCACTCTGGATTTGATGAGGACATTTATCCTTCTGTTAATTGGATAGCAAATATATATTTTTTTTAGTCCAGAAAGTAGACTGTCACCTTTCTGTGATCCTAATGTAAGGTACCTCTTTGAATCATTGTGACATTTTCCTATTAGGCATTGAGACTTACTGCAGCAACTAGGTGCATTCGTGTCCCATAGTGGGGATAAGCAAGGGAGAAGAAGCTGGAAATATCTATAGACTAGACCAGGACAAGATGCTGCGGCCACTGACTACTTGAAGGTAACTAAAAAAACAGCCTGGAAGGAGCAGCTTCTCAAAGGACAGGACTGTTGTGTGGCACACTAGGATACCATTTCCACTCAGTGTTTTCAGCCTGCCTATCTCTGAAACTATGGCATGTGGCAGCCTTGACCATAAGTGACTCTGTACACAGCTGCTCATGACCTGCTTCTTAGAAGGCCGTGATGGCCCTGGGAAGAGTCATCAGCTTCAGGCCTGGGTACACCTGGCTGCAAATATGTGCCTCATGCTCAGCTATCTTTCTGGGTAACCAGCTCCCAGGGAAGGTTGGAATACCAAGCCCTCTTCTACCTCCTCAGTGGAAATCCTGGCTTCTGGTGGAAGAGGGGAGTGGCTGAGAGAAGCCAACAGAGGCCACGTTGTATCACAGCACAGTCGCAGGATGACTAGCAGCCTGGCTCAGATGCAACCATAAAGATGCCCTTTCCATGGCTGGGGTGGCTAATAGAGCATCCTCTCCTAGGGGAGGGTGAACCGGTGACTCAGTCACTGCTAACCTCACACTGGACCAAGCTGTGCTCCTCCTGATGCAATAAGCTCCTCTCCACTCAGGGCAGTGCTGCTGCTTCAACACTATCAAGGTATGCCAGGCTATTTACCACTGCTCGGTCTTCTCTTCCCCTCTGGCTCCTCAGACACACCCCTTCTCCATCCACTGCCCAAGCCCAGAACAAAAAGTCCACAAGCTTGCAAGTTTCCATTCCATTTATTTTTTTTTTAATTTTATTTATTTGTTTGCTTGTTGTGTTTGTTTCTTTATTTATTTATTTTGTGGCTGGCTCAGCCTGCCCTGGTGGTGGGGCTGGCGCAGCATGTGGTGCCGGGGATCGAACCGCAGTCCCTGCAGTTGCCTGAGCCTTCCTACGCAGGCGCTTTAGACCACTGAACCATCTCGCTGGCCCATCCATTTATTCTTTTTCACATTTGACACCCTGTTCCTCCAGGCCTTTGTCCTGGGACACTCACTCTCAACTAAATGTCCCAAAGCAAGCAGATGGCTCCTTTGCCAAGAGTCAGAGGGGTACTTGTCCCCTACTCAGCCTTTTCTGTCCTTAGGGCAGGATGCAAAGCTTTCCGAATGTCCTGTCAAGCCCCTCACCAGGAAGAGAAGGTGGAGTCATGCTGTGACCTTCCGCAGGGGCCACACCTAAAGCTAGCTCAATGGTGGAAGGCCATTCACATCCCTCCAGTACACTGAAGTTTTGATTTGTGCCTACTTGGGAGCCATCCAAAGTTCTTTGATTTTATTTTATCTTTTGTCTTTTTGAGACAGGGTCTCACTATGTAGTTCAGGCTGCCCTTGAGCTCCCTTTTGTAGCCCAGGCTGGTCTCGAACTTGCACTGATCCTCCTGCCTCAGCCTCCCAAGTTCTGGGATTACAGGCATGTGCCACCACGCCTGGCTCCATCCAAAGTTCTTGAAGAAGGGAGTACCGTTTGTAACAGAGTGATGGGGTGGCTATGCAGGACAAAAGCCTGAGAATAGACAACTGGCTAGAAATTCTGCAGTGCCCAGGAGAGAGGAGTGGAGTGCCTGAACTGCAGTAAAAATACAGAACTTTCCACAAGGTGTGGACAATCTTCAAGGTTGACCAAGCAAAAAAGCCGAAGCAACCATTTCTTTGTGACCTCCTACACACAGAGCTGATCTCCCACTGTGCAGGAGACACAGGCTTTGGGGCCATCAACCTAGACACCTCTTCTCAGAAGTGAGGAACGTGAGGTCAGAGTCCTAAAGGAAGTAACTTCACTGAGTGCCAAGTTAGAGTCAGTGTCTTGCCCAGTATTTTCCTATGCATCCCAGTCCCCACTCCCAATCTGTCTTCTTATTGCCCTGAGAAACCATTTTTCCAGGGTCACCAAACTTGATCTAGAGGAATTAAGAGATAGGCACCACACCGGGCTAGAAGCCCATGCTCAGATTCTTGCCTTCCAGTGCACCAGCACTCCAAGAAACAAGGGACAGAGCTTCTGGAAGCAAGCATCTATGACAGGAATGGTCTTGCTTCGACAAGACCAAAGGGCAAAGGTGGGGAAGATAAACCATCCAAGCATCACCAAGGGAGGGGAACCTGAGCTGGATCTGAGCCTTTGGGACATCAGGCACTACTCAAAACCCCTGGTAAGGGCCACTGCCCCAGGCTCCAACCTGTGCTGGATCCACATGACGCAAATCTGGATTTAGCTCTGAGGGTACTGGTGGCCTGCAGCAAAGCACCTTGTGGAAACAGGATGACACTCAGCGGGGAGGAGATCAAGAAGAGCTCTCCCCAGGGGCCCTGGCCAGCTGACATGGTTGCCTGCATATTTTGCTGTGGAAATGTCCCCAAGGCTCATGTGTTGAAGGCTTGGTCTCTAGTCAGTAGTGCTAGGTGGAAGGAGGTCCTAGAGTTTTGGAGAAGCAAGACCTCACGGGAAGGTCACTCAAAAAGGATATTGGGAACCCAGCTGCCCCTCTCTCTTTGCTTCCCAAATGCTCTGTGGTAAGCAGCTTTGCTCCATCACAACCTCCCACTATGACTTTCTGGCTCACCACAGGCACAAAAGCAACAAAGCCAACCAGGGACTGAAGTCTCTAAAGCTGTGAACCAGAATAGCTCTCTTTAAGGTGATTTTTTTCAGGTCTGGTGCCATAGTGACAGAAAGCTGTCTAACACGAAGTGGGAGGGACAGAAGGAGGGCAGGCTGTCAGGAAGGTCCCATAGGGGATGTGGAACAGGGAGGGAGAGGTATACTCCACTAAGTCCAGGACCACTAGCCCACCAACTGTTCTGGTTTGCCCGGAAATAAAGGTTTCCTTAAAATCCACAATCCCAAGAGAACTGGAACAAGTTGGTCATTGTCCCTCAGTCTGATCCTACAGGGAACTCTGATACAACACCAGAGTTGTGCCCTTCCTTTCAGTTCAGGAGTCCAGCCTTTTGTCCCTCTGCCAAAAATCATTGGCTATACTTCCCTCATTCCCCAGATGGCATGTATAACCTCCCAAATCTTCCTGTAAAGTGGGTACCGCCCAACAAAGAGAACCCCCTAAGGAGAAGGTAGCTTGGGTAGATAGAAACCAGCAGCCACACTCTGGCTAACAAGTGTACTAGCCAAAGGCACTCTGAGCCAAGAATTGCCTCTCTAAGGCAACTCTGTTAGCAACTGAGAGAGGCAAGGGAATGAGCCATTGGACAGACAAAGGCCCCAGAGAAAGCCTGTGCCTGCCTGTTTGTCAGCAAGGGATGGGCTCTCAGCAGAGAGGAGGTAGGCAAGGAGCTCAGGAGGGCGTGGCCACAGGGCATGGTTTGCTGGGGTGCAGTCTAGGGGCATGGCCTGGTAGGGGCATGGCTTTAGGGAAGCTATAGAAGACTTCTGTTGGAGCTGTGAACAGGTCAAAGGGCTCGTTTCCTGGTTTCCGCAGGCACTATTGCCGTCACTCAAGGCTTTCTCTGATGCTTCTGTCTGCAAGTGAGTGAAAGGCTTGGGTTCAGCTTGTTCTGTTAATTGTCAATGACACACAATAGAGTAAGCCATATTTATACACTCCCACCACATTCTACCCTTAACTGAGCTCTGCTATAAAATGAGAAAACATTCACCTGTCTGTAACCTCTGGTCACTTGTCATTTATTTGAAAACAGGAGGGTTCCTTAGGACTCCATAGTGAGATGGTGAGTTTGCTGAATGGTATTTACCAATACCTTCTGAAGAAAAGGTATCGTTGAATACATAGAGGTGTGAGATGTAACAATTCCTCATATCTCTAGGAGAGCCAGCAGAAAGTGGATCTGCAGGCATTTTTTGAGCTTTACCATGTAGCAGCTGGTGCATCACTGGGTGCTGAGTGTAGAAGACGAGCAGCTCAAGTTCCTTCTCCTCATGGAGCATACAGCCCAGTGGGGAAGATGGGGATGGGAACCGATGTCAAAGAAAGTGCGGAGTAATTATCACACAAAGCATACCAGACAGCATGTCAGGAAGGGGGACCTAGGCTTGATCTCAAGGTTTGATCTTTACAGGTGAAGGATTTATCAGGTTGAAGAAGACATTGTTACCTCTCCCTCAATATCAGTTCTCTGCCTGATTTGTTGTCAAACTAAAGACATTCCGAATCTGTTTCCTCAACTCCCTTGCTCCTACATGTACCTATATAACTAAATTTGCCAGACAATGGTATTAAGATGTCCTATGTGATTAGCAGGGAATGCCCTTACCTGCAAGGCCAGAGCCTTTTTTCAACCGTGCCTCCTTCTTGCTCATTGTGCTGAAACTGCTTGAACATTACTGGGCCATGTGACATCAGCTTTGTACACTTCTGTTGCATTTCCTGGCACTAATCCAGGCAGGCAAAATTGTGCAAGGAGGATTCTATCTACAACTGTAGGAAGGGCTGTAGATCGCACTGGCCCTGGCTTTGGCCTGTGTGAGGAATACCCTGCGCTCCACTGCCCAGGAGCTCCTGAGTTTCCCTCTGTCAGCCCCTGGTGAATGCAGAGGCCTTTTGGAAATAAAGGACTCACTGTCCTGCTGGAAGGAGTGGAGTCATGCTTCTCCCCCAAGGTAGCCACCAGCAGCCACTGCTGACATGAGGTTCTGGGAAGAGGCCACCTGGTCCCCACACTCCCTGGGTGCTGCCTCATGGGCCCTACTTCTTCTCCACCAGCCCTGTCTCCTTTGTGATCCCTACCCTGTGCTTGTCTCAAGGACCTGCCTTTCTTTTGTCTTTCTGTGTCTTCACTTCCTGGCCTGTGCCCACCTCCTCACTTGGCCCTTCCAGCCCACAGCCCTCCCCCGCAACCCAATTCATGGCACACAGGCCCTGTCCCAGCTCTTCATCCTCTTCCTCCTCAACTATCTCTCAACAGCAAACCAGAGCCCCAGCAACACTAACAGCCTGCTCCGTGGGTAATTAGCACTTCATGCATTTAGTACTTAATGCAAGCTTTCTGTGATGTCAACAGAAGCCTCTTGGTGGGCACTGAGGTAGGGCTCCCTCTGGCCTCCTCCATGTGGTGCACAGGGAGGGAGCTTGGGCGATCTGAGCATGCTGTGTGATCTCAGCTAAGCAACTCAACATCTCTGTGCTTCAAATGCTCGATCTAGGAAGCAGAAACCACAATTTTGACTTTAGAGAACTTTTTTTGTGTCTAAAGCAGGGATTAGCAAACCCTGGCCTTGCAGATCAAATGTGGCCTCATGCCTGTTTTTGTAAATGAAGTTTGTTATGCAAACACACCTATTTGTGAGCACACCTGCTCCAGCTGCATGTGTGCTACCATGGCAAGGTTTTGTCCTTGTGACAGAGGTCTACAGCCTGCAAAGCCTAGCACACATGTTGTACCATCCAGCCTTCCTTCTACAGAAAGTTTGCTGACCCTCATCTCACCAAATCAAGTGATTGCTACATCTCAAAAGCTAGGATTCCAGCCAGTCTTTTCATCCAGAATTTATCATACACCTATAGGTGTACACTTAGTTATAGATACTGGAGCTGCAGTAAGTACACAAGTTGGACCTAGCCCCTATTCTCCCAGGATAAAGGACACAGACCAGAAACAAACTAATGATGTAGGAGAAATAAACAGTGTGATGAAAATTCAAGCCGGCCATGGAATGGACAGAGGGAGGTGGGTGGGAGCTTGAATTTAAGTTAAGTGACAGTGAGAGGGAGTTCTGATGAGGTAGCATGGAGGAAGTGGGAGAGCAGGCCTCATATGAATCTGAGGTAAAAGCATTCCAGTCAGAGGAAACCACAAGTGCAAAGGTCCTGGGGCAGAAACCCAGTTAGGATGGCAGAGGCACATAAGCTGCTGTGGCTACTGGGGTGGAGTGAGAGGCAAAGAAGTAAGAAGTGAAGCCAAGAAGATCAGAGGGGGCTGGACCCAGAGGGCACTGTAAAGATTCCGAGGGCCAGATTTCGCATTAAGGGTCACAGACTGCAGAGTTCATGGTGGCTGGTGATAGTCCAAATGAGGGACGAGGTGACATAAAGCAGAGAGGTAGAGGAGAAGATCAGGAGAAGCAGCCAGATTATAGATCTGTCATCAGGATGAAGCCAACAGGCCGGTGCCCTTGCTCCAGGAATGAGAGGGGAGGGTGGATTTGACTTGCTCTCCTTCCTTTCCCTGCTTGTCACCAAATGGGGAAAATAGGCCTTGACGGACTTGCTGAATGGTAAGCCTGTGCAGCACTGATAGGGGAAGGGCATTGGGAGCTAGTGAAGGGGACAGAGGACCGCCAGCCGCTCCCTATTTACACACCGAGAGGCCCAGGACTCCTGAGCCAGTTCCTGGCAAACAGCAAATGCCAGGCTCCTAAACCTGCACCCAGAAGCTGCCTCCTCAGCTCCCTGCACACACCCTGGACACAGGGGCAGTGGTGGGGTCTATAGCCCTTGTTTTTTCCCCTAGCCTAACCTAAGGCCCTCTCAGGTAATCTGTGGAGTGTAGCAGAATTGACACTGCAGGACATCTGACATCATATGGCCTCCATCTGGCTCTCAGAATGATCACCTTGGGGGATGCTGGCACCAAGCCAGAAACCAGCCACCCTGAGACACTGTGGTGGAGGGCCACAGCATGTAGGCACACAGGTCACTAAGGCCCACTGGGTGCTGACAGCACCGCGCATGCGCACTCAGAATACCGAGACCCAAGCAGCTTTCAGAAAATTCCAGCCCCATCTGGCATCATACAGCAGTCCCAGTGGGAAGTGCCCAGCTGAGCTCTTCTAGAGTTCCCAGTCTACAGGACTGCGAGGAAAGGAAAGCCTACAAGGCCAAAGACAGGCTGTCACCCAGCAATGCTGTGGTGACACATTGATTTTAGAGCCCTGCTGTTGACTGCTGACCATCCGTAACTAGATCAGCGATGGAGATGCTACGTGGTCTGCTCACCTGCGAGAGACAACTGACACAGGAGCAGCCTTGTCCCACCATGAGGTTCTTTCCTCCTCCAGTCCACCCCTCACCATGAGCCACCCAGAGAGAAGGGTCCCTTGGTGTCCCGGGTCCCAGGGAGCACTCAGCATGGCTGGATCTCTGCTCCTTGCCTGGAGTCTGCTGCTCCACGCAGGTGGTGTGGGGGGGTGGGGCACTCCACGGCCCAGAGTGTAGCCTCTAACGTCTGAGCAGCGTCTGCCTCAAATGAGAGTGGGGGCCACGGAGCCCAATGAGGGAGAGATTTATGTGCCTTACTCTCCATCTGCAAAGCAAAACAAAAATAGCTGAAACGCCAGTTTTCTGCTTTATCGGCTCCGTGAATAAGCATATAAATTTCGATGACATTTCTGGAGGCTTGATGAAGGGGAAAAAGCCATCCCCCAGGACGCGGCCAGCAGCGGTGGCAGCATATGGTTAGCTGAGAGCAGAGGCAGAGTGTCTTCGAGCTCTGGAAAAGGTGACTTTGCGGGTAATTTCAGACTCAAGGCAGACTCGTCGCCTTTTTTTTAATTTTCTCCTTTTCATTAAAAAGAAAAAGCCTTGCCCAAGCCCAGACAACTGCCGCAGTCAATCAGTCGACAGCAGGGAGCAGAGTCTGCTCCGTGCTGCGGGGAAGCCAAAGGAGGTCATGGGGGAACCCCGTGCCCTGGGCCTCTGACACGCCAGTCACAAGCTCACACAGCAGAAAGGGAAAAGCAGACCTCAGGCCATACGCAAAGACCTGACCACCACCAGGGTGGAACAGGAGCCCAGGCTTTCCTCTTTGCAGCCGTTCCTTCTTCCAATAAGGACACAGATAGACACTTGGAGTGGACACCTCCACCCCACAAGCAGGCAGGTAGGTGGAGTTCTGGCATCAAATCCAAATCTGCATTAGCCCCAGCAGGAGACAGGTCCCGCTCTTCCAGGTCAGGAGAACCAGAACAACCTGTTTACAGCTCTGGGAGTAGGGAAGATCGACGGACTATTCAGCTTACTCCGTACTTTAGTCCTACAAGGATCATTCCTATGGTTTAAACCAATGACTTTGTCCACTTTTAGGTCATAATTATGCTTTCTTTAATGTATATTAATACATTGGTTTCCTATCCATCACCAACACTTCAGTATAAACAAGTGTACAAGAAACAAGTCTGTGAGTAAACAGCAATGGGGAAAAAGAAAGAAAGAACCGAATAGCACTGTGCTAGGGAGAGGGAAAAATAGTGCAGGATAAGCAGAAAGGTTCCAGGAAGGAAAAAGAAGGAGAGTACCCCAAAGACCAAGTTGGCATCTCTAATTTCCCCCTAGGACCCCACTCTGCTGCCAGCAAGCAGGCTGCCCAGGAAAGAACGTAACAGAATACTCAGAAACACCAGTGTGAGGCATCAGCTGGCCTCAGGCGAGCCTGTCCCTGCCTCCAGGCCGCGCTGCAGGCACTGTGTGCAGTCCCCTGAATATTGCAAACCAAAGTGAACCCATTTGCAGGATCGAGTTCCCAAGTCCCACCCTGGCTCGGGAAACCCGTCACAGCCTTCTCTCCCAACCTTATCCTCGTCTGCTCTCCTCCCCCTCTGCTTTCTCTGTGTGCCCTGCACCCCAGTTCCCACCCCTCTCTCTGCTCACAATATATGCTCCTCTTGAATTGCCCTTCATACCCTACTAAACTGCTACACTTCCTTCAGAGCAAATCACACCTCCTCCTAGAGGTTTCCAAGAGCTTTTCCATAGACTTCCCACTTCTTTCATTGCCCCTCAGCAGGCAACTTAAAGGCATGACAGCAGTCTTTTGCCAGCAGTCATAGTTTGGTTTTCCCCAAAGGCATAGCGGGGAATCAAGGATCTGGGTGCTGGCTGCCCAACAAAAGAGGCAGTGTGGAGAGGAAGACTGAACAGGAGTGGAAGCCAGTAACAGGAGAAGAGGCCTGGAGGCAGCTGGGGTTTAACTGCCTAAGTGAGCACCTGAACATCGGCCTTGCTGGACCTGGAGCCTAGGGCATTTATCTGAGCACAACAGTGCTCTTTGGCCAGGTGTCTTTGGCCTTAGCTCCCTTTCACCTGGTGGTTTCTGCAAGGCCTAGGCCAAGCCTTCAATCAGTAGGACTGAGCTACAGCAGGGCTGCAGCCAGGTCATAAACATCACCTGATGCTGGCTACTAGTGACAAACAGTAACCCTCCTCTTACGGTTTGTGTGTATTTGTCCCCCTAAAGCTTCATGCAGTCATTAGGTGCAGTTCTACAGTTTATGATGAATTCACGGTCCAAGGCTAGGCTTATGAGTCTGAGTACTGCTGGGATTACGGGTATGAGTACTGCTGGGATGATGGGTGTGAGTGCTACACCCAGCCTGGGGCAGAGAGCCTGAATGTAACAGAATAGAGACAGAGAGGCAGACTTGCTCTCTGTAATCATTGTTGCTGCTACTCTTCCCATTTGCCCTTGCTCTTTTTGCTGTTTTATGACACCATCAACTGTTGCCCTCTGCCATGTGCCAGTCTGCCTTGGAGCCAGCTGAGTATGGACTGAAACCTCCAGTAACTGTGAGCTAAATAAACCTTTCCTTTCTTCATTTTGTGTGTTGGGTGTTTGTCCCAGCAACAAGAGAAGAGTAACTGAAACACCTCCCGTTTAGCTGCTCTTTATCTCTCCTTGTTTTTAGCTATCCAAGATCAAAGATGGTCTGCAAGCACTAAATGGAAAACTTCAGAAGTCAACCATTTCTAAGAACTAAATCATGTGCCATTCTGAGGCTTATTTGTCACAAACCCTGTGACCTGGGGACAGTTGATCTAAACAAGACAACTGCTGAGTGACTAATGTGTGAGTCCTGTATACAGTGTGGATCCACTGGACAAAAGTATGGTCCATACCTCATGCAGAATGGAAGAGAAAGATGTGAGATTGCCTTATGCTTCTCCAAACAGCTTCCAGGAGGCCATGACAGATGTTACTGGGGTCCTAATGTGACATCATAGTGACCACATGTCTTAGTTACTTTTCCCTCATTGCTGAGACAAAATACCTAATGCTCAAAATTAAAGAAGAAAAGGAGTATTTAGCTCAAAGTTATTGGAGATTTCAGTCCATATTCTGCTGGCTCCAAGGCAGAGTGGCACACTGTAGAAGGTAACAAATCATGGTAGTAGAAAACAGCAACTTCAAAAATGGAGGAGCAGCAAGAGAACCTCTTTCGCTCTTTTATATTGTATGCAGGCTGCCCACCCCAAAGTGGATATAGAATTGCCACTCAAAATCTCAGCATCGGATCATGAGTCAATCACAAAGTCCAGAAGCCCACCCCATGACTGCATGAGGCTTTGAGGGGACATCTAGACCCAAACCATAACACCACATTGTACACCCATCTTCTCACCTTATAGGCCTCAGTTATCCCACATCATTGTGACAACAGTGAACGTAGTATAAGGAGATACTTTGAGAGAGCCAGATTACACTCACATGATTTTTATCGCAGTGTAGTATTAAGATTACACTGCTATTACTGTTGTTAATCTCTTACTGTGCCTGCCTGACTAAATAAACCTTAATATATGCATGTATGTATGTATGTATGTATGTATGTATGTGTAGGGATCCATTGGTCTTACTGAGAATGATTCTCCCCAGGGAGACATGACTACAGCAATGAGAAAGACAGACAAGAAGACAAAAAGCTGGGCTAGGTGTTCGCTAGTCTACCTGATGGGCAAGACCAACTGAGTGCACAACAAAATGATCCTTTATAGTTTTGCAAAGTTTATAACACATGACACAAGGTTGCCTAGGGACTAATAGCTGACCTAAACCAGACAGAATGTTTTTCTCAGGACTGAGGTAGCTTGTTTGCTTTAGGCACTGAGGCTCAGTCCCACCTACATACATTTGATCAATTTCCTAGCTTCTTGTGGCTCCCAAAAAGTATGTAAGTATGCATGAAAAATACCATAGTATTATCCATGACTTTGGGTACCCCATAGATGAGGGGGAACTGGTATACTTATTTAGATATCTGCTTCCCCCATGATGGACTAAGAGCCTTGAGCTCATGAATTCTGCCTCCCTCTTCTTTATAGCTCTGCCTGGCACAGGATTTTGGATGGGGAAACCCCCAATAGTTAACAAATTAAGTGGCGCCATCACTGTAGTTAGCAAGACCTTTACAGTGCACCGTGTACTGTGCTGCACTGAGGCGCTGTGCATGTAAGCATGACCAACAACCCTGGCAGGGCCAAAGATCCAGCCCAGAGCCAAAGCTGTAGGAGGCCGAGATGGGCGGGATGCTTTAGGCTATCCACCTGAACCTCCAGAAGGTCCAGTCGGACCATGGGCCAGTAGAGACGAGAAGACCTCATGTGCCAGCCTGCACTTCTCATTCCAGGAAGGCAGCCAGGAAAGGCAGAATGGCAGAAAACTGCTGCTATTTCTGAGAGCCCAGTGCTAAACCCATGGGGAGTAGGGTGCTGCAGCCACCCACTTTGCCAGTGGGCCCGGAATACAAGCCTTCCTCCCTCCCTACCTCCTCCCCTCCTCCTTTTTCCCTCTCTCTCTCTCTCTCTCTCTCTCTCTCTCTCTCTCTCTCCCCCACCCTCTTCCCTCCCTCCTTCTGTCAGTTCAATGTTATTTTCACAGTAAGGTGTCATCCAAGTGCCTCACCTAAATACACTATCCTACATACTTTCTCTGCATTGTTTATCACCCGTCCTGGATGTATGTTTTCCATGGAATTCATCACCTTCTAACATACTATTGTCTATAGTTTCTCTACTAGAAGTTAAGCTTCGCAAAGGGGAGGATTTGGGGACTATTTTGTTCACAGTTGTTTCTTTAACACATAGAACACTGTCCACCTCATTGTAGGCATTTGATAAATATTTACTAAATACAGGAATGTTCTCACTGCAGTAAAAACCTTAAAGAAAATACTGATTCACATTCCACAGTTCTTTATACATAGCTGACTGCTTGTACGAATGTTATCTTTTTTGATCCTCAAAATAGCTCAGGGAAATGACATCCTTGCTTCATTTCCCAGGGAAGGAGGTTCAAAGAAACAAAATAATTTGTCCAACATCACAAAGAGGTGGAAGTAAGATTCAAACTCTGACATAGCTGACTCCAAGCCCCACCCTCTTCTCAGCACATAAACACATAAAGGGCTATTGCTGCCGTTGCTGAGAACATGGAAACGAGTACTATGTACTTCAAGCAGAACTAATTATAAATCATTTAATATGCATTTAATGCTCAATCTTGTAGGCCTGGCATCTGTACACCTGTGTGTGTGAGATTAAAGTGGAGAGGGCTCATTCCTGTTGACGGCAATATTTGCAAAATCATTGCAAGGATCTGTAGTCCAGACATAGTCAGTCAGCCAGTGTTTAATCACCGAACAATTGATCACTTGTTATAGAGCACACTGCTCATCCTTTATCCCCTCAGCCCACTCCAGAGCTCATCTGTGAGCTGGTGGAGAGTGCCGGACACTGCACTGCCTTCTTGCATTCAGCACTGCTCTATTTGCCCCCAGGCTTTCCCTGGCTGCAGGAGTCTCTCAGCCTGCACTGCAGGCATGCCAGGAGCATGAACGGGAGTGGGGGAACAAAATGTGTCCCCTTCAATGAAGACAGGAACAAGAATTGGTAGCTACATACCCCAGCTGCATAGCAGCTCAGTGGAGGGCAACTCCGGACTATGTTCTGTAGCATTTTTGCAGAAGGTTCCGGCAGGATCACACCTCACCTGCCCAGCAGCTCCTTAGCACATTGTGGGTCAGCTTTGTTTCCTTCCCCGTCTCACTTCTACACTGCTGATTCTCTTTCTAGCTAGACAATTTGCTCCCACATCTTCCGAGAATGCAAAGTAGGCCATTTGCCACTTGTACTGTGCTAGGAGCTGGCGATTCAGAGCAGGGGAGGCCATGGCGAGGTTCCTAGAGTCCCAGCATGCTGGGAGATCTGAAGAGTCAGCTCTTTGTGCAGTGCAGCATTCTCGGCCATGCAGATCAGCTTCACAAGCTCTAGGGACGTGCTGGAGGCCTCAGATAACATGAAACCAGGTTCCAAAACCATTTTCCCTTGCTGTGGAGAGCAAGCAAGCACGTCAAGCTCACCAGATCGTTGTGATTCATCATACCCCATTTCTGACCCTGGAAGGGGTTTGATCATTTATTTGTCCCACAAACACCTCCTAAGCATACTGCTGGGTGTTGAGCACAGTGTCACAAGTGAGATAGACCCAAAGGTCATGAGTGGGGTACCCTCTGATACTAAAAGACTAAGGTCTGCTTCCACTAAAGCCATCTGGAAGCCCATGGCACAGGCTTCAAAGGGTGGAATGTGCCTAGCCATCTAGCAATTGGTAAATGCCTCCCTAGGTGAGTCCCTCAGAGAACAACAACAGTAACCCAGAAGTAGCTGTGGAATGCAGCTCTTTAATATAAACCTTCGCTACCTTAAAATTATATAAGTTTTTTAAAAAATTACTGAAGTTACCTTTCAGATTTTATTTATTCTTTCAGGTTCTCACACTAGTGAGACAATACAATGTTTGCACATGCAGTTCTGATTCATTTCACTTACCAATACAGTCTCTAGTTGCACCCATTCATTGACAAAAGCCTCAAATTTATCTTTTTTATAGCTGAGTAATACTCCATTATGTAAAAATACCACATCTTCCTTATTCATTTCTCAGTTGATGGACATTTGAATTGTTTTCAAGATTTAGTTATGACAAATTGCTCTGCTATGAACTTGGGTGCACACATGTCACTGTGGTATGATGTTTTCAGTTCTTTGGAAAATATCCAGGAAGAGAATTGCTGGCTTGAAATCTCCAATCCTAGCTTTATGAGGAATCTACACACTGATTTCCATAGTGGTTGTACCAGTCTGCACTCCCACCAACAGTGCAGAAGCGTTCCTTTTCCCCCACAGCCTCACAAGCATTTGTTATTGGTTCACTTCTTGATAATAGCCATTCTTTTTGGCATGAGATGGTATCTCAGTATTGTTTTAATTTGCATGTCTTGAATGATCAATGATATTGAATATTTTTTGATATCTTTATTTGTCATTTGTATCTCTTCATTTGTGAAGTGTATATTCATCTCAGATGCCCATTTTTGTATTGGGTCTTTGAATTTTACAACTCTGATTTTTTTTAATTATTTATATGTTATAGATAGGAGTCTTTTATCTGGGGGACAGCCCGCTATAATCTTTTCCCAATTCATGGTTTGTTTGTTTGTTTGTTTGTTTTACTCTGCTGATGATTTCTTTTGACATGCAGAAACTTTTCAAAAAAACAAGGTTCCAGTTGTTTATTCTTTGCAGTATTTCCTGTGCCATTTGATTTTTGTTCATAAACTCTCTACCTAACCATGTCCCTAAGATTTCTATCTACTCTCTCTTTCAGAAGATTTAGTGTTTCAGTTTTAATATTTAAATTTTTGATCCATTTTGATTTTAGTTTTGTACATGGTGATAGGCATGGGTCTATTTTTAGCCTTCAGCGTGTGGAAAGCAGTATTTCCAGCACCATTTATTAAGGAACCTATCTTTCTTCCAGCGAACATGTTTGTCCCCTTTGTCAAAGATAAGGTGGCCGAGTGTGTTTGTAGTTGCTTCTACATCTTCTAATCTGTTCCATTGATCCTCAGGTCTGCTTTTCAGCCAGTACCATGCTGATTTTATCAGAGTAGCTTTGTAGTGTAACTTTAGGCCAGGAATTATAGTACCACCTGCCTTTCTTTTGTTGCCTAGAATTGCTTTTGCTATTCTAGGTCTCTTCTGGCTCCAGATGAATTTTAGGAATTTTTGTAGCTCTGTGAAGTAAACGAATGGTATTTTAATTGGGGTTGCATTGAGTCTGTATAACAATTTTGGAATTATAGCTATTTTCACAATGTTGGTTCTTCATATCCAGGAGCAAGAAATATCTTTTCATTTTCTGAAATCCTCTTCTATGTCTTTTTTTCAGAATACTATAATTTTCACTGTATAAATTTTTTACTTCTTCAAAGAATCTATTCAATGGGAAGGAATAACTGGGATGAGAAAAAGGACAAAATAAAGAAAGGTA